>JAKTPF010000018.1:0-252052 GCA_030557475.1 Wenyingozyma nanaspora | reverse complement strand
TTTGAGATCGGAAACAGTTTCTGTAATGATTGTAATGAAGTTTTCATGTTGTTCGGTGATGGGTTTATCATCGAATATTTTTTGGATTTCGGGGGCAATGGATGGCTCCTCATTTGTAATCCATTGTCTCTGATTACCCCAGGCAGCCGTAGTTGGGGCACTAGAGGGTTTTAGGTTTGTTTTGGGGTGTCCTAGAGTTGGCAGCTCAACTTGTGTATTTTTTTCGGATTTTTTGTTGTTTTTTGCATTTTTTTCTGTTTTTGAGTAGTTTTTTTCGATTTTTTTGGGTTTTTGTTGGATTCTGTATGTAGCCCTATAGTAGTTGTCTTGCTTGTTTGGCTTGTGGGCTTTTGCTCCCTTCAGGAACGTATAATAATCTTGTTCCGAGATATCCGGAAATCCTCCGCCCGGTAATTTGTAGGGAAAATGAGCTTTAAAAAATCTTTGATCGTAGGACGAAATAATTTTGTATTCACCTCCTGGGCTGGTAAATGTTTTGCCAGAAGGGTGAAGCCGGAATACATCAGGGACATATACCATGATGTCAGAAAAACCCGTGCACCAGTATATATAATCAGTAAAATTAACACGTTTTTAAATAACATATTTGGGTTAATGGTCTAGTGGTATGATTCCTGCTTTGGGTGCAGGAGGCCCTGGGTTCAATTCCCAGTTGACCCCGATTTTTTTTTTTTTAGATTTATTTATCAATAATTGTTTTTTGATACTTGATTTTCATCTAGCTTTCTATCAGGTGGCCATTACACATAATTTAGCGGCAATTAGTTTGCTACATCAACATTTCTGATTTAATTGAAAGTCATTTTGCTCTGCAAATTTATTTCATTGGTGTACAATTTTGAGTTGTACATTTTTTAAAAAGTCTTACGCACGTCGTTTTTATACACTCGAAGACGAGAAAATTGCAAAAAGAGAAGAGATAGAAAGATCTTGGCTTTGACACTGCGTGTTTTGGTTCTTCATTTTTCAACCAGTACTTAATGGATTAGCCAGTCTCAGGGTATTACTATTAATTTACAATAATAGCTTCATTGACTTATTACCGGTATCACTAATAGTTCCAACTCAGTTTGTGATTGTAAGATTTCAACTTGATCGAAACGTGTTACATGGAAATTGAAGTTGATGAGACAAGAAATAAACGTAACGAAGAATGTTCAACCTAGATAAGATAATTGAGGATGTGAAGAAGTGCAAGTTTATACCTGAAAATGATATTCAGCAGCTGTGCTTGCTTGCTCAAGAACTGCTAATACAGGAGTCGAACATTCAACTGATTGACACGCCGATAACGGTATGCGGAGATATTCACGGGCAATTACACGACTTGTTGACGTTATTTAAAATATCTGAACTTCCGCCGTTTACAAAGTATTTATTTCTAGGCGATTTTGTTGATAGAGGGTTCTATTCACTAGAGACATTTTTATTATTGATGTGTTATAAAGTACGATATCCGGATAGAATTTTTTTGATCAGAGGAAATCATGAGTCAAGACAAATTACATCAGTTTATGGATTTTATGAGGAATGCTTAAGAAAGTATGGATCTGCCAATGTTTGGAGATATTGTTGCGATGTTTTCGATTATTTGTCTTTGGGGGCTTATATTATGGGAGGCAAAGATAATAAAGGAGGAGTTTTTTGTGTTCATGGAGGATTATCACCAGCAATTGAAAGCATTGATGAAATACGGTTAATTGATCGTAAGCAGGAGGTTCCACATGATGGATCAATGTGTGATCTATTATGGTCAGATCCTGAAGAGAATGTGCCTGCATGGGCTATATCACCAAGAGGTGCAGGTTACCTCTTTGGTTATAGTGAGACTGAAAAGTTTCTCTTTAAAAATAATTTAAGTCTGATTACTCGAGCACATCAGTTGGTCATGGAAGGTTACAAAGAAGTTTTTGATGGAGGTTTAGTTACTGTGTGGTCAGCACCCAATTATTGCTATAGGTGTGGTAACGTTGCAGCTGTTCTGACCTTGGATGATCAGCTAAATAGAAATTACACTATATTTGACAGTGTTTTACAAGACGTTAATGAAGTTCCGTCCAAGAAGCCCGTTGCCGATTATTTTTTGTAAATGGGCAGGTTAATGTGTTTGTTTATGTGTATCAATTTTGTATTATAATGACAATGTATATAAGTAAGTATTTTCTTGACAATGTATATAAGTAAGTATTTTCTTATCAGATGGCAGTGGTAAACTTGTCTACGCTGGACGATAGACGCATCACGAAAGAAAAAAGTTTCTTTTTTATTTTTCTGTCAGAGGTGCACAAAAAATTTAAGCAAAGCCACGTAGATAGACTTTCTGCAAAATCACAAAAGTATAAACACGATGAGACAAACGGTTTGGCGAAAGACTAAATTAGGTGTTTGTGAAATAGATTCCTCTCCACTAAATAGGTATATGAGTCGTGCCAAATTTACAGTTTTACACCATGTCAGGTCTTCATGGCAAGCAGGATTGAGAGCAAATCATTTTTTGAGTTAAAAGTAGTGAAAAGCCTCCTCGCTCTGCAAGAGAAGAAATGAAAAGAATCATCCATACATTTAAATTATTACAGCTCACGCTATTGTAACTCATACAGACGGTATGGACGGTATGGACGTATAATTGCTGCTGAAGTCTCTGTTCAACTTATGGTACATAGGCAAGCTGGGTATGGGTAGTCTCAAAAAGACTAAAGCCAGTGATCACTGTATGCCCACTGTAGTGCCACTGCCCGGCCCTTAAGACATTTGAAAGGCCGCTCATGCACGGGGACTGAAACGCTGCAGAAAGAGACGCAGAGAGCCACGGTGACCTGAAACACTCTCGCTGAACACGTCGCTTCCAGAGTCAGAAAGCTGAACTGTGTCATATCGCTGCATACACATATATGAATATAGAAGTATAAGTAAACCTAATACAGGACATTTGTAGGGCTGCATTCGTTGACTTTACCATCAAACAGGACATTAAGACAGTCAGATATCAATCGCCAAAACTATGTAGACTAGCACCACGTAAACCCCCAAAAAAAATGCCGGCGCAGCGCAGAAAAAGCAATTTTTTTTCGCAATGTTTTGACTTCTGAGCCTTTTTTCTCTGTTTTGGTGATGGGGCTGGAATTCGTCCCTGAAGGAATAAAAAGTTGATCTTCCCCTGTTTTTAATGATGTGCGTTCAAGAGTCCTTCCAGTTGCTCTTGATTCGTTCTAGCTTCGTCTCTTCTGATCTTTCTTCAATTTATCCATTCTTAAAGTTGAAATCGTTGCAATTTAACAGGTCAGCTTGAAGCAATAGAAGAAGAGCTTACATTCTCCTTTCAGTTTTTAAGATGACTACCACAACGAACACTTCCACACAGAGTGTGTTGACCTCCATTATTACCAATGGTATTATTTGTGGTATCTTCGTACTCCTGTTCATCCTTTTTAGGTTGAAATTAAAGAGAATATATCAACCTAAATCTACATACGATATTGTTCCTGAAAATGAAAAACCTGAACCTTTACCTCAAGGCCCTGTCCAATGGATTTTCGCTTTATTGCAAAAACCACACGCTTTTGTCATCCAACAAGCAGGCTTGGATGGTTACTTGTTTATCAGATATATTTTTCTTATGTCTTGCACTGCTCTTGGTGGTATGGCTACTTGGGTCATTTTACTTCCAATTAATGCCACCAATGGTAAAGGTGACACTGGTTTAGATCAGTTATCCATTTCTAACGTAGGATCCGTTGGTAGATATTACGCCCATGTCTTTATGTCTTGGATCTATTACGGTTGTGTTCTGTTTATGATCTATAGAGAATTATACTTCTATGCCTCTTTGAGATCTTTAGTTATGTCTACTCCTGCATATGCCAAAAAATTATCTTCAAGAGTTGTTATCTTTCAAACCGTTCCTGATGAATTTTTAGACGAAGAAGAATTTTTCAAATTATTTGAAGGTGTTAAACATGTTTGGGTTGCTAGAGGTCAAAAGTCTTTAGCCAAGCTAGTTAAAAAGAGAAAGAAGTTATTAATGAAATTAGAAGGCGCTTTGACTTCTTTATTAAAAAAAGCTATGAAGGCAAAAGCTAAAGCAGATAAGAAGGGTGAAATTATTGAACCAGCTAATGAAATGGTTTGTTACGTTCCTCAAAAGAAGAGACCTTCTATGAAATTAAAACCAGTTTTTGGTAAAAAGGTAGATACAATTGATTACTTAAAGGAAGAAATTCCTAAATTAAATGAAGAAATCAAAACTTTACAAGAAAATTTCAGAGAGTCTAAACCAATGAATTCTATTGCTGTTGAATTCGAAAACCAATATTATGCCCAATTAGCTTTCCAAACAACTATCCACCACCTTCCACTACATATGTCTCCTAAATATATTGGTGTTGATCCTCAAGATATTTATTGGCCAAATATGAGAATTTTCTGGTGGGAAAGATTAGTAAAATCCACTGCCGCTTCTGCTGCTATTGTTGCTCTAGTCATTTTGTGGGCTATCCCTGTGGCCTTTGTTGGTGTGATCTCTAACCTTACCTATCTGACAAATAAATTGCCATGGTTGAAATTTATTTATAATTTACCAGATGTTTTGCTTGGTATAATTACTTCTTTATTACCAACTATTTTATTAGCAGTTCTTATGATGCTTTTGCCAATTTTCATTAGAGGTATGGCCAAATTAGCAGGTGCTCCTTCCACTCAAAATATTGAATACTATACTCAGCAATGCTACTTTGCCTTTCAAGTTATTCAAGTGTTCTTAGTTACTACGATTTCTTCATCAGCTGCTTCCGTCGTTACTCAAATTGTTGAATCTCCAACAAGTGCCATGTCTTTATTATCTTCTAATTTGCCAAAGGCATCCAACTTCTTTGTTTCTTATCTTATTTTACAAGGTTTATCAATTTCTGGTGGTGCTCTTTTCCAATTGGTACCAATGATTTTATTTTATGTTTTGGGAGCTATTCTAGACAAAACTCCAAGAAAGAAATGGACAAGATTCAACAAGTTAAGTTCATACTCTTGGGGTACCGTTTTCCCAATTTATACCAACTTGGCTGTTATCTTCTTAACTTACGCTATTATTTCTCCAATTATTATGCTCTTTGCGTTTGCCGGATTTGGTTTCTTATACATTGCTTACTTACATAATACAACTTACGTCTTTGGAAAAGGTGTTGATTCATTAGGTATGCATTATCCAAGAGCTTTGTTTCAAACCATGGTTGGTGTTTATCTTGGTGAAGTATGTTTATTGGGTATTTTTGCTGTTTCTAAATCATGGGGATGTATCATTTTAGAAATTATTTTGATCTTAGTTACCGTCTTTGTCCACTTGAACTTGAACAAGGCATTTGACAAATTGATCCCTGTTGTTCCAAACTCTGTTATGAGACCATTAGATGGTGTTAGTGAAACTGTTTCTTGGAAGCCTGCATCAGGTTTAATTGAAAACTTGAAAAACCTCAAAACAGCCAATGATCAACGTATATCTTCTATCGATTCGAAGTCTCCATTCTACACCAATGAAGAAGTTAAGAATCGTGATATAGCTATGATGAACTTGACTAAACCTCAAAACCCTGCTGATTTCAGCAAAGGTGATAATATTGATTCTTTGGTTGGTGTTCCTCTATTAGCCGATGGTGCTGATTATTCAGGTGATTCTAAACCAGCTAACATCATTATGAGATATTTACAACCTCAACATTATCTTTCTTTCCACTCTTTGAAGACATACATTCCAGCTTCGTTTTACGAAGTTCCAGAATACGATGAAGAATTTGAAAAGCATGCTTATGATTATCCAGATGTTACAGACGAACCAGTCGTTCTTTGGATCCCAAGAGACCCAATGGGACTATCTTCCGTTGAAATTGAAAACTTGAGAGGAGTTGTTGAGGTAAGTGATGCCCATGCTGTTTTCAATGACAAGGGTAAGGTTGAATGGACTGGTGCCCCACCAACTAGGGATGATATTTCCTCTGAGGATAGTGAATTTTCTCCAGATTATAAGCAAAAAATTGATGAAGAATAAAGCGTTTATATGAATTTGCTCTGCTAATTCTATATCTACGTTGTGTTGTTGTCATTTCGCTTACGCCCATCCGCCCGTTTTCTTTTAATATTTAATACAATCAGTAAGTGAATAGAACATCGGTTGATACAGAATTTATGCCACGTACATTAGAGCAAACAGCGATTAATTTAGATTTTTGTGTCCTTTTTTTCTTTCTACACCCTGCTTTTTTGTACTGATCTTTATCAGAGTATATATAATTTAATAGATAGTCGTTAATCAAGCAATTTTTAAAAAAAAACCCTAAACTGTTGTAAGACTGCTAAGAAGAGCATTATGTATAAAAACTGTGCGGGTAACTACATCCGCATAACTAAAACGTCTGTAGCGACTTCGCTTAAAAAACCGTAGACACATTGATAAGGAGGAAAAGCAGTATGTATACTAAACTTACATATACAAGAAGAATCAAGTACAACTATCACATACTCCATATATCTATTCAATAAAAACATACATCACGATGTTTCATCCCGACGCTTCTGATGAAAAGATTAAAGAGAAGTTGAATTTCCTGACTCAAGCATATAGAATGAATGATGTTATCTCACCACATCTTTCAATCCTTGAGTCAGAATACACATTAGAAAATTACCAAAACTCATTATTTGCAACCACTGTTGGTGGTCCCGGTAATAATGGAAGTGGCCTTAGTAGCTCAAGTAGCTTGAGTGGATTGGATGACGCTAGCTCAAATGCACAAGGGGGTTCTTCGAGAGCTTTTGCTAATCCTTCTAATCTTATTGTTGGCCAAGGTATACTAAACAATCACGGTATTCCTCTTGTTTCAATTTCAAGAATTCCATCATACTCATGGAGTCTAAAGCATGACGCTGACGATTCTGCACATCACCATGGGATAGGTTCAAGCACTCACTCAGCTGGCCATGGTGGAGGCAGTAGCGTATATCATGCTCCACCTCAGAAGGGTAAGAATATTTTGAATGGAATATCCATGAGTGACTCTATTTCCTCATTATCGGGAAATGTGAGTATTGGTGTTTCCAATTTGAATAATTTGTTAATAAGATTGCCTTTAATAACAGAGAAAACCAAAAACAAAACAAGGAACTTGAATGGTCTAATGTACTACGATAGAGAAATGGTGGAGAAGCAAATCCGTAAGATCAACGTTGTGAAGCAAAGTGTTAACTCAGTGTTTTCTCAGACATTTAATGAAACCTTGGATGATGTAGAATACTTACATGGTGAGGTTATTTTGAATCAATTTCTGAATAATAAAAGAATTGTCAGAAATTATCAATGGATGAACTTCTACCTGGAAAAAATGGGAGGAAAAAACTTGAAGTATAGAATACGTAGCACAGAGGATGGAAAGATAATCAAAGTTAAAAGTCTAAAAAGGGCTCAATTGGAAATGGCAAAACTGAAAGCAAGAGAAGATTTTTTGAAGGCGAATCCGGAAGAAGCAGAGAAAGAAAAGGAGAAACAGATAGCAAGAGAGAAAGAGAGGACCACACATAGAGGAAAAAATGTAGAGATTTTGGATCAATTTCAAGAAGAGCTGGAGAATGACGAAGAAATTAAGCAAGCAGAAGAAGAATCTAATCTTGAGTTGGATATTGCCAAAATACCAAGGTTTCCTAATGGACCTCCGTGTGACCCAAACAGAGAATTAATAATAGAGGAGGAATTTCCCGTTGACTCGCCAGAATTAGACAAGTATTGTAAACAGCTGTACGGCTATCAAGTAGCTCAGCAGATGTATTTACAATCTAAACAAACACAGGGAATAATATACTCTAAAATTGTCAAGAAGCGTAGGGTGCCCAACTCCAATGCTTTGGGTTATTCCAACATTCGCAAAAAAAATTTGCTGTTTACTTTTGAAAACAAACAAATTTGAACTCAATCTTTATTTATTTATTCTGTAATATTAATATTGGTTATATATCTTTGAAAAATATAAGGACTATTACAGCCATGACATCTACTAAAAGAATTAAAATCAGCAATGGTTATGAAACAAGTACAGAGTATAACACATATGTACATTCGTGCCTCGATTTTAAACGTGGAAAAGAAGAATTTATTTACTTGTTTGACATAGTGATGAATGTGATGTTTATATAATTTTCTTTTGTTTTCTGTTAACCAGAATGGATGTTTAAGAGGAGCAAGAAATGAACAGTCTGATAAAGCAGGCAATTAATGAGTAAAAACAAACTTACTATAATCTAAAAACGCAAGAGTAAGATATACAAAGTAGTTAGTATATACTATTTGCAAATAAGTAGTAGACATTATGATTTATGTATTCAAAACATTTTGGCATGCTTTATCTCGCTTCTCAATTTCGAAATAAAGAGAACCAAAGCAATCAGAGACAAGACCAAAAAGATTGCAGTATATTTCAAAACTTTAAAAAATGATTCAAATGAGTCATTGTAACTGTTGACCGGTTCCACATAAGCTGGTGCATTTTGCTGAGTTTGTTGCTGCTGTTGTTGCTGTTTATAATGCGTTTGTAAATTCGTTAACTTTTCATTCAGACTTAAATTATGTTCAATTTGATTGTCAAAAAAGGAGTTTAATTGGTTCAGTTGAGCACTCATTTGAGTAATCAAACCCTGCTGTTCTTGAATTAATTTGGTTAGCTCTGCAATTTGAATGTCTGTTTGAGTCTTATAACTGCTTGACTTTTCAGTCAATACCTTGATCGATTTTGTTATTTCAAACATTTGCTTCGACAGTTGTTGTGTATTCTGTGTTTGTTGAGATGTTGCTGGATTTGAGACCAAAGAATCAAAAGAATCCAATTTAGAAAGAATGGTGTTCAACATTGCATCACTTCCTGGAGTTGCAGCATCAATCTTTTCGTTGACTGTCTCAGCAGGTTCAACATTTTGTGATTGCTTTAAATTGAGTTTTTCTCTTAACTGCTGTTGTTTTTCTCTAAACTTTTTGGCATCTAACTTTTCTTTCAACTGCTCGTCCAAAGCAAGTTGGGAATGTCTTGCAAATAAAGTTTCCGTTTGTTCTTCCAGTAGTTCGGGTAGTACAGAACTATATGTTTTCAACATCATTACTTCATATTGCTCATATTGTAAAACATCTTTAGGCGAATAACCGGTTATACCAAGTTTAAAATTTTTACCAAAAATGACCGAACTCAAATCAAGTTCATTAGATTGAAATATTAATTTGTTGTCCATAGTGAGCTTCAACCAGTTTGTTTGTTTATTGTAACCTATTTTAAATGTAAATGGTACTTGAGAGTCTTGATACTCGAAAGCATAGGCACCCAAATAGTCATTATTAATATCTATAGGTTTGGAGTGATCATTCAGATATACCCTCAAAATTGATTTCAGTTTAGTATCATTTGAATCAATCAAAATCTGTAACCCTGAAAACTTTGATGGGCCACCAAAATTCTCTGTATCAGAGGCACCTAAATCCTCTATTAGCCATATCGAGAACCCAGATAGGGTGTTGCCAATTGCACCGATTGATCTAGCAGTGACTTCAAAACTAAACTCGTCATCTAGCTCTTTGTAAGAAAGCAACTTTGACCACATGGTACCGTGTTGAAAACTGACTTCATTGTTGTTTGAAATAGAGACCTTTGGGGTCAAAATCAATCTACCACTATCAAAGATAGTTTCGCCAGCAAATTCCCAATTGCTTTTCAGATCATCTAAACTCTGCACATTGACCAAGTCAGGCAACGATAGTTTTTCAATTTGATTTTGTGGGTCAGAGTGTGCCACAACGAACGAGAAAAAGCTCACAAGAAAGAGCCCAAGCTTGAACATCATCATCGTTCAATGTGCTTTCACGAAGGTAGAAATGAATGCCTGCACACAGGGAATTGGCTCTGGCGTAAAAGTTTCACTGTGAACTTAGCACGCAATGAATTAAACCGCAGCTGAATCAACATGATGGAGCGCTAGTATTGGCTCTCCAAAATCGTCAACGTCCACACCCGTGCACACCAACTTTGTGTGCAAAACTCTGTCGTCCACTCTGCGAGAAGCCGACGAAAACCCGCCTTGAAATGGCAGATTTTTGACTTTTGTTGAAGCTCTTCAAAGAAACAAACCTTTCCCTATAAAGAGTTGCTATAATATGATTACATCAAACCCTTTTTGTGTGTGAATCTCTCGGTTTTCTATTGCATTAACACCAAGTTACAGTTTTAATACGCACAGCAAGCACTTGCATATTTGAATTTTAATTTTTAACACCGATTGGTTGGTGATTGACTACGTTACATACTAATAACAGTCGTTTGTTCGTTATATAGAGAAAATAACCACCTTACGACTTGAAGGTCTTATTTACTTTCAACATTAATCATTTTTGAAAAAAAGTTGTTTCAGTTTAAAATAACTGGCTACGGCTTTCCAACGTTGGTATTTTATTGGGTGTAAAGTATTGCCCTAGTCTCACAAGTGTCTCCTTCAACTGAATCAACAGGCTTAAGGGCCAAAGATCCCACAGCTACTAAGGCTAACACGCCTACCTTCACTGCTATTCCAGACGCATTAGACCAATCCGTGACCTCCCAGCTCAACCTTTTGCAATTCAAATTAAATAAGGACAATTTTAAGTCAATTTTCAAAGAAATTCATACCATTTTAAATAGTTATCCTTTTCATTATTTTGCATTTTTTGAGAAGGTCTTTTTAACTGTTTTAACTGAAATTGAAGATTTTTACAACAGCACCAACTCATCGTCTGACAAGAATCTTTCATATCCAGCTCTATTATTTGCTGAAGAGTTACTTTATTATTTCAAGTCAGAACTCAAGTTTAAGACTCAGTTACTTCGTATTTTTTATACTCATCAAAAGAAACTTCATTTGCCAAACCTTTTCATATATCTCGATACTCCAGCAGTTTTAATTCAATTGATAGGCATTGATATTAATTCTCATTATTTTGGAAGCAAACTATCCCTTGAAACTGCTAATCTATCTTGCTCTAATTTAATCACATCAACTAAAGACTTTGAAATCAACTCTTTGTTTGGTCCTTTAAAAAGAAGTTCTATTGAAAAACATATTCTTTACTTCACCCCTCAGTACTTATCTTCACCATACATTCCTCTTTTTTCCAAGTACATTTATTTTGCATATTTATCTGTTGAAGAACCAGATCTGTTAGTATACATTCCTTCAATTGTCGATTTTTTAGATAAGTTCAACAGTATGTCTTCTTTACAGTTTATAAAGGAATTAGGCTGGACACAACTTTTTGCCTCTACAGCTTTGTCATCAATGATTAATTTAAAGATGTTTGATAAAGAATCACTCAATAGTCATATTCAAATGATTTTGACAGAAGTATTATTCCCAAACTCTACAGGAGCTAATGAATATCCAGATTCAACTCCAAAAGATATCAAAGATGCTCTTTCAAGAGGAAAAATTTTAAATAATAATTTTAATGATATACGTGCTCCAAATAGTTTGAATTGGAAAACAATTTTATCCAACATTGTTACTCAATCAGGTGAACACCATACTAAAGGCCCAATGACCTTGGTTTCCTTGGCTACTTTTCTTTCGTGTTTGAATGACAGCGAGATTGATTTATTCTTAAATATTTGTTCTGAATCCCTACCAATCGAAGTATTGCCACAACTCTTAACTGGATTACACACTTTAAACACTAACTTTCAAGCCAATAATGAATCCGGTATGAATTTATTAGATTTGAAGTTAACTCCAATCATTGAGAGTGACACAAATAATTCGAGAGGCTCGTTGCTATATTTTGAGTCTATTGCTAAACTAGAAGTAAAGACCATTTCAATTTTACAGCTGAAGAATTTCAATAATGAGATTGTCAATTCTATATTTGATAAAGATTACAGATCCACTCCGGAGTATATAGTTATTGCATGTTTAGATTTACTAGCTGATTTGCCTCAGCGCCCCGAGAATGATATCATTGTCAATATAATGCAAACTTTTATTGTTTCATTGTTAGACATCAATTCTCCTTACTTGAGTTCTATTTTTACTAAATTTGAAACTATCAATGCTGCTGAATTGGGTAAACTGCTGGTCAAATATTATGAAATCAGAAAGTCTAATGATTCGATAACTAAGATTTCTAATTTATTGAGTGTCAAACAAAATGATGTTACTATATCTACTTTACTAGTTAACTTAAATGATTTCAGCGACACTTTGAAATTTGCTATAGAGTTTTCAGAATTTGGTTGGAGTAACTTTCAAAGTTTTATCACTCAACAATTCCAGTCTAGCAATGAAGTTGTAGTTTTCAAATCAATAGTCGAATTTTTAGAGAGTAAAGCTACATTAGAGTATGAGAATGCTCAATCGGGAGGTAATCAAAGACTAAATCAAAAGTCAATTAATTTGGAAACCATTTACTTCTTATTACAGCTTTTATCTCAAAAGAATGTACCTTCAGGTGAAAACAAACAGTTGGCAGAACTTTTTGAGAGATTCAAGAATTTACAAGGCCTTTGTTTACAGGCATATCCACGTTTGATTAACTTCGGTCAGGGTCATGATACTGCAATTTTAACTAACAGTGCCACTAATAATTTCTCCATTGAAGTTGAGAAAGAAATGAAAGCTTACTATCAAAAAATGTACAACTCTGAAATTGATATTAAGGATATCATTAATATGTTACAAAGATTAAAAGTATCTGACAACCCTCACGATCAAGATGTTTTTGCCTGTATGATACACTCGCTATTAGATGAATTTAGATTCTTTCCCGAATATCCTGTTCAGGCTTTAGCCATCACTTCTGTTTTATTCGGTAACATTATTCTCTACAAGCTTGTTGACGGTGCTGCTTTATCTATTGCTTTGAGATATATTTTGGATAGTGTTAAGCAACCTGCTGATTCAAACATGTTTAAATTTGCTGTTCAAGCTTTATATTCTTTTTCGAAAAGATTTCCTGAGTTTCCTAAATTTTGTTCTATGTTAATTGAAATTCCCAATTTACAAGCTCAGCCTCAGTTATACGAAATCTGTAAGTCGGTTGTCAATGGAACTTCTCTTCCTACTGACACCGAATCACGGTCATCAATTTCCGCAGGTGTTGATAATACTAAAGAAGATATTGTTCCGGTCTCATTCAAATCATTTGATGGCTCGGTGAAGATTTTCAATGATGTTGCACAGAAAATTCCAGAAACTGAAATCTCAGATAAAGTTTTATTCAACGTTAACAATTTAACTGAATCTACAGCTGAATCAAGAATTGCTGAGTTGAAAGATTTATTGGTGCCTGAATATTATAAATGGTTTGCTGATTATTTGGTTACACAAAGAGCTAAATTAGAGCTTAACAATCAATATTTGTATGGGATGATTGTTGATAAATTTAAGTCTAACTTGTTTGATAGTCATATTCTTAAAGTTACTCTTCAGCAAATTGCTGTTCTTTTCAACAAGTGCTATGAATATGATAATGAAAGTGACTCTACTGATTCTTTATCAACTACTGAAAGAAACCATTTGAAGACTTTAGCTTCTTGGTTAGGTCGTGTTACTCTGCAGCGTAACTTTCCAATCAAGAATAAGAATATTGCTTTTAAGACATTACTAGTGGAAGCTTATGATAACAACAAGTTAGAGATCATTATCCCATTTGTATGTAAGGTATTAGATCAGACCAAAGATTCCAAGGTTTTTGAATATCCAAACCCTTGGTTGTTAGGTATTTTGGAAATTTTGAAAGAGTTGTATTCTGCTGCTAATTTGAGGTTAAATTTGAAATTTGAGCTTGAAGTTTTATGCAATGCCTTGAGAATTGATATCAACAAAATCAAAAGTTCCACAATTATTGCCAATCATGTCAAGGGCGATTTTGCTAAATTCATTGAATCTCAATCGAATTTGATCAGTTTGGCTAAATTAAGCTTGGAAGACAAAAAGGCCCCAGTTCAACAATTGAATCAACCCGTTCAACAATTGCTCCAACAACAACAGTTCCAACAACAGCAACAGATCCCACAAATTCAAGCTCAGCAACAGCTAAATGTATTACAACAATTGCAACAGCAACGTTTACTTGCCGCCCAACAACAGCAACATCAACAGCAACATGCTATTCCTCAGCAACCTCAACAAAATGCTGCTGCTGTTGTTCCTGGTTCTGAAGCAGGTTTCGATCAGCAACAGCAACAACAGTCTTTGGTTTCTTCATTTGATAACTTGAATGGAAACAGCATCTTTGTCACTCATCCTAATTTAAAACGTTTATTCCAGTTGGCCATGACTAAGTCAGTTAGAGAAATTTTGCCACCTGTTGTGAATCGTGTGAATTCTGTTGCACTTGTTACCACTAAGGCTTTGGTTCTTAAAGACTTTTCATTAGAAGTTGACGAGCTCAAGTTGAGAAGAGCTTACATTAATACAGTTCGCCATCTTTCAGAATCATTAACCCACATTTCATGCACTGATTTGTTACGTGAAAGTATCCATGTTAACTTATATCAATACATTGGTGCTATTGGTCAAGTTGGTAATGAAATTTTAGAAGACATTCCTCGTGCTATTAATGATAACTTGGATTTAGCCTGTTCAGTTATTCAAAAAGCAGCTATGGAGAAGTCTGTACAAGATTTAGATGAATTAATGCTTCCATCGATTGCTTTGAGACGCCAATTTAAGGATACAAGAAATAGTAGTGGTAATGATCAACCATTTGTTGATACTCAATATGCTTCCCGGTATGCTTTAATGTTGCCTGAACCTTTGGGCCTGAAACAAACTGGTGTCACTCCTAAGCAATTCACTATCTATGAGGAGTTTGGTAGACACAGATTGATGCAACAACAACAACAACAGCAACAACAACAACGACAGCAGCAAGCATTGGCTCAACAAATCAGTCAACCCGCTGCTGGAGCTACTGAAGTTGAAACCCCACCTGTTATGGAGTCCACGAAGCAAATTTCTCAAGGTCAGCAATTACCAGTACAGGAAGGTATCGTTGATGGTCAAAGAAATGCTGAACAGAGTGCCGCTTATATCCAACAATTATTTGATGCTCTTATTACATACTGTAATGAGAATACCAATTTGACTATCAAAGACGTTGATCTAGATAATCCAGCTAGAACTTACCTTGCCGAAATTATTGGAGTTTGCACTAGAATAAATCATGATGACATTCACTTTCGAGCCGCATTAAGCTGTGTGGATATCTTGTTCTCACAAAAGAAAGCTAATCTATTGGTTGATTTATCTATTGTTTTGATTGACAAACTTTGTGAATGTTCTTCTCTTGCTGCTAAATTTGTTGCTGGCTGGTTAATTAACTCCAATGACAAACGCAAGTTTAATAAAGATATAATATCTAAGTTGATTGCCGCTGGCTTAGTCTCGGTTCCTGATTTAGATTTGAGTTTGAGTAAGGCCATTAAAGAGAAAAACGATAATCACGATGAAACTGTCAAGTTTGCTGTCGAATTAATTGAAACATTAATTTTCCCAGAACCTCAGCCAGAGTCTGTTACAGTTACTCCTCCTAATACATCTGTTGCTTTGCGCTCAGATTTCATCAATACTATCTGGGCTTTGAGATCATTAGATTTTGTTCCAGGAGATGAACATGTAAGTGGTATCGTCAAAAAGCTGAAGAGCACAGATTTGAAGTTTGAAAGTATAAAGTTATCTAACTTATCATCGATCAACAAGAAGGACCGTATGGCTTATGTGTTTGCTGAGTGGGTTAAGTTGGTGAAGTACAGTGACAATAGCGAAACTCAGACCTACTTCATATCCCAATTGTCATCAAGCGGGTTGTTGACAAATCCTGAGAAGTTAGTTCTTTTTTTCACCACCGCAATGGAAGTAGCCGCCATCGCTTTTACTAAGGAGAATGAATCAGTTAAGAAAGTTTTCATTGATACTTATACTTCAGTCGATGCATTAGCTAAATTGGTTATTCAACTGGTGATCGTTCAGGATGATGTTGATGATTCAAGGATGAAATATTTTAAGGCATTGCTATCCATAATTATGTTGGCTTTTGCTCATGATCATCAAACTTCAGTTTCGAACTTCAATGAAAGACCTTATTTTAGATTCTTTTCAAGTTTGTTATCAGAATGGGGCACTTTGTATCAAATGGACTTTATTGGTGCTGTTGAAAGTCAAGATGAGATTGCCAAACTGAAAACTTTTAGTTCTCAATTTTATATTGTCTTGGCAGAGCTTTTCTTGTTTATGCAACCTGTTGCTTTCCCCGGTTTTACATTTGCTTGGATTTCATTGATTTCACATAGAATGTTCATGCCCAACTTGTTAGAACTTTCCAATAAAGAAGGCTGGGCTAAATACTCTACACTGTTCAGCGTTTTGTTGAAATTCCAAAGCCTGTATGTTAAAGAGAAACCTCTTCCCGAATCGGTTACGGTTATTTATAAAGGTACTTTAAGGATTTGTTTGGTTATTTTACACGATTATCCTGACTTTTTGTCAAGCTATGCCAACAAGTTTGTTAGTTTGTTATCGCCTTCATTTATCCAGTTAAGAAATATGATTTTGTCAGCTGCTCCAAGTTCAATTACTATTCCAGATCCATTCCAACCTGGTCTTAAAGTTGACAGACTATTACCTGAAATTGGTAAAGCTCCAGAAATATTAGAGTCACCTGTTTACAATTTGAATGAATTCCCCAATCTTAAGAAGACAATTGATAACTACTTACGCATTCCTTCAAATACGTTACTAAAGACAATTATTTCATTCTTGAGTTTATCCGATGAAGTTAATGAAGCTGGAATTGGCTATTCAAAGAGATCTTGTGATACTAAGTTAATCAATTCACTAGTTTTGTATACTGGTATGTCAGCAGTTGATGAAAGACCAAAGAACTCACTATTCTTCAATCCAAAATCATCTCATGTTTTGTTGCTATCAAGCATTATCCAAGAAGTATCTGTTGAAATACAGTTTGAAATGTTACAAGCAATTGCTAATCAACTGAGGTATCCAAACGCCCACACTCATTGGTTTAGCTGCCTTGTTTTACACTTTTTCGGATCTCAATCTGTTTGGGGCTCAAATGAATCTAAACTTGATGTTCAACAATTAATCACTAGAGTATTGTTGGAAAGAATCACATGTCACAAACCTCATCCATGGGGTTTATTAATAACATTTACTGAACTTTTGAAGAACAGTGAATACAACTTATTCGACCTAAGTTTTACGAAGTCATCTCCTGAATTAGAAAGAATCTTCAGTTCATTATTAGTCCATATTAAGAATGCTCCGGGTATTACATCTAATTAGAGAATCAGGTGGATAAAACCATCTCTTATTTGTACATATTTTGATGTCTATCTATTTATATTTTTATTTATTTTGTTTTTACTTTGTACTTTATCATCATTGTCTATGAATTTCTTAATGTTTGTTTCCTTTTATATAATTTTATGTCAATTTGATCTTTTTTGTCTTTGAGACTCATGTGATCAAAATAACTAAAAAAATCGCAATATTTTGATTTTCACTGCCATGAAAATAGAGGCGAGGATTTTCAGATAGAAGAAGAAGCAGAGCTAACCAGGTAAACAGATCTGTTCACTCAAAACTGATTTTGTATCCTTGGTTTTGGGTCTAAATCTATGCTGCAATCGACAGACACCTGAATTATAGCAAGCAGTACTTCGTGCACTTTTCGGTAGAAACATTGAAATCAAAGTCTATATTACCATGTTTTCTGCCTTGCTGCGTCGTCGTAACAGATCAAGGCTGAGCGATGAAGATGAAGATGATTTAAGCAATCCATTCAAAGAAACTACAAACAACAGATCGAAATCAAGAAAACCACCTAATACAGCTTTCAGACAACAAAGGTTGAAAGCTTGGCAGCCCATATTAGTTCCAAAAGTTGTATTGCCATTCCTTTTGGTTGTTGCGATTATCTGTATTCCAATAGGAATTGGTTTTATGTACACCGTGTATAATGTTCAAGTTCTTCAAGTCGACTACACTAAATGTCAAGATTTAGCCGATAGCAGTTATGCAACTATTCCAAGCAAATATCTTTCGTCTCATTTTAAGAAATCATCCAGTACCCAACCCCAATGGAAATTTACAAACACTTCAAGTTCATCTGATGATGATTCTTATACTGCAATTTGTTCAATTCAGTTTGAAGTACCCAACGATATCAAGCCGCCTTTATATCTCTATTACAAATTGACAAATTTTTATCAAAATCACAGAAAATACGTAGAATCATATTCTTGGGAGCAATTGAAAGGTCAAGCAGTTACAGCCGATGACTTAACGAGTGATTGTGATCCAATGTCCACAAGAGACGGAAAGCCAGTGTATCCATGTGGTCTAGTTGCTAACTCTTTGTTCAACGATACATTTTCTTCTCCTGTCAATGTGAACTCAGATGACACTTATAATTTCACTCAAACAGGTATTGCATGGTCCTCTGATTTGAGCACATATAAAAAAACTGAATACAAAGCAGCAGATATTGTGCCGCCAGCTAACTGGGCTAAGAAGTACCCAGATGGCTATACCGATGATAACTTGCCCGATTTATCTCAGGATGAGTTATTTATGAACTGGATGAAGACAGCTGCTTTACCATCATTCATGAAACTTTACGGTAAGAATACTGGCGATTCTTTGACTTCAGGAACATACTCTTTTGATATTGAACTGAATTATCCAGTGAGCATGTTTGGAGGCACGAAATCGGTGGTGATATCAACATCTAGCGTTTTAGGAGGTAGACATTTTAGTTTGGGTATTTGTTACCTAATTGTTGGTGGATTTTCTGTTTTGTTTATGTTAGCATTTTTACTGAAACAACTCTTCACCAGAGGTACTACTCACCACGCTCTCTTGCAAGGACTCAATGAAAGGGAGAGCGAGACCAGGCTTGGCGATGCTCCAAGACAAGTTCTTTAGTTGAACCTGTATATTTGTACCATCTATATACCTATACAACAAAAAAAGTATTAGTTCTTAGTCATTTTTAAACCTAAAAAACAAACTGCTTATTTACTCATTATCAGCAGGTAACACGCATTTAGCTCTTGCCACAAAACGGCCACTATTTTGGGTTTCTCGCTGGGGATCAACTGGGGGAGAAATCCTTGAGTTAACTATGAGATCTGTGTGTCTTTTGACGATAAGTGTTTCTTGAAATACTTAAAACCCAAAAGAAAAGCCTGGTTTAACATTCAGTAACTAGTTGAAAAAGTGATATGGTATATTCATATTGTGAATAATTAATTAATCCTTTTTAAACTGTTAATCGAAACGAGATATACATCAAATTTATCATTTAATCCACAGAGCCTTGATTTGTCATTTCAGTTATTAGCACATTTAATCACAACGCATCATGTCCAGAGTCAAGAGAATTGCCAAAGAGTTGGACGACGTCAAGAAGGACAAAGAATCCGGTATTACTGTAAGTCTCTTATCTGAGGATGACTTGTCTCATTTAAAAGGCACTTTTATTGGACCTCCGTCCACTCCATACGAGGGTGGTTTGTTTGAAGTCGATATTAAAATTCCAGATGAGTACCCATTCAAGCCTCCTATTATGAAATTTGACACAAAGGTGTATCATCCAAATATCTCATCCCAAACTGGTGCTATTTGTCTTGATATCTTAAAAGATAACTGGACCCCTATTTTAACATTAAAAGCTTCTTTAATTTCACTTCAAAGTTTACTTCAATCTCCAGAACCTTCTGATCCACAAGATGCTCAAGTTGCAAAAATATATATCAGTGATAGAAAGAAGTTTGATGAAACTGCTGCTGCTTGGACCAGAATATACGCCCCTAATGAAAACGCTGCTGCTTCTTCTTCTGACACAAAGACTCAAAATACCACCAGTGCAGCTGGTTCGGCCCAAGAAGAATCTGAACCTGAAGATGAATGTGAAAAGTATGGTATTGATAAGTCAACAGTTAAAATGTTCCAAGATATGGGATTTGCTCAAGAAAAGATTATTTTTGCTTTAAGAAAGCTTAATTTGAAAAAAATAAGTGTTGATGATTTTCAAACTCAACAATCTGTTATAGAAAAGATCTTAGAACATTAGGATCAAAGTCTCTTTTTTTGTTTTTGAAAAAGAGTTTAATTAGTCAATAATTCTTTTAGTAATATATATCTTCACGTACTTCTTCATAATCCTATCACTTTTAAGTATACATGCTTTCATTTTTTATGAGATATTGTGTTTTTTTGTAAATAATACATGTTATATATACTTTATATGTAATAGTAAAATTTATTTATTGATTAAGGAAAGATATTATAGATATATACATAAAAAAAACAAAATTTTATTCAGCAATTTGGTTGAACAAGAAAAGGCAATTAGCAACATAAATACTGTATTTTTCTCCATTCTACAAAAACCTCTAGGCTCATTCGGTGCATAGTCTATTCTTTTTCGACTTTTGTGTTTTAAACTTATTCGGATGTAAAGAAAACAATCGTGATAGTTTTTAGTGAACATGTATCAAATGATCATTGTCTAACAACTTTTTTGAATCCTTCACTGTCATTAGTGACGGTACGCTTATTGGGTTTCTTTTTAGGATCTTTATTAAAGCTTTGGGATCTAACCCTTGGTTCAATTCTGATAGTGGTGTTGTTGAGTTGAGCCGAGCCTTTATTGATAGCTTTAGTTTGGGAATCAATCTTAACAAAATCAACAAGGGCAATTAGTTTGTCAATTTTACAGCTATCAACTTTACCAAACTCTGACTCTAATACATCAATTAATTCTTTTTCTTGAGTGGATTCGGTCAAATTTTTAATGTAAACAGGATAAACAGCCAAACCATGTTTGTTAATAAAAGAATGCTTATGCGCTTTTTTGTTTGAAGCAAGTATAAATCCATCGGATTCTTCTTTCTTCTTGTTAGCAGACTGAGCTGAAGCAGAAGCAGAACTGGAAGAGGTATTATGATTAGCTTTATCTTCAGCTTTCTTGGAGGCAGCGGAGGATTTAGGTTGTTCAGATGCAGAGGTACTAGAGGGTGAAGAGGAAGCAGTAGCAGTAGAAGAAGCCAATCCAGCCCAGCTCATTGGCTTAGGTGGGATAGAGCTTTGTGGGGATGAACCAGTGGTTGAAGCAGCTGTGACTGATTGACCAGAGGCAGTAGATGGAGCAGTACTTTTATCGTCAGTTTCTTCTGATTTAGTGGTAGAAACTGGTGTAGTTTCTTTTTCTTCAGTAATTTCTGAAGCTGAGCCATTTGATTTTGATTCTGATTTGGAGGAATTGACTTCCTTCATTTCTTCAGTCTGCATTGAGCTTGATTCACTACCAGATTTTGAAGAAGAGGAAGCCGTAACCTCAGAAGCAGTAGCAGTAGCAGTAGCAGTAGCAGTAGCAGCAGGTTGTTTTTGTTGTTTTTCACCGTTGACAGCCGTTTTAGGTAATTCAACTTCAACAAATTCCTCTTCTTCTGGGTCCTGTTTAATTTCTTTTTCAGCAACAGGTTCTTCTACAATAATATCATCGGTATCAATATCTGGAATGAATCTAAGGAAATCATTGAAAATATCATAACTGGATTTACCTGATGGAACCAAAACAAAAGTTTGAACGAATTTATGGGCTGGGGCATTTTCGTCTTCATCAATGGCACCAATAACTAACTCACCAACTGAAATAATTAAAATAGCACCATTAAATGATTCTTGAGCATCCACTGATGAAATCATAATTTTAGAACCTGCCAATTGAGACTTAAGCCAGTGAGCTTTAATGCCATCATGACCAGTAATAGTATTTGTCTTCTTGAAAGGGTTCCTACAGTCCGAATGGGTGATTTTGGCTTCATTTCGATATAATTGGAACAATTTGTCATGTCCATTGTTAATCAAGTTATAGTAATGGCTACAGAAAGCCAATGCAATCTTATTGACGTCTTGTACAGGGGAGCTTGTCATTTTTTGTTAATCTGCACCGTAATCCTTTGCTCTTTTTCTTTTCTCTTTTTCTCTATTAAATTTACACTAAAACAAAATGAGTAGATGGACTTAGCAAATCGATTACTGTTCCTACTGAAATAGCAAGTAATATACTACGATACTGTGAAACCAAAGTAACAAAAAAAAAGTTAATAATTTATTCTATTTGTTTTGAACAAACAAGAAACAAAAGCACAAGTATTTCAGACAACCCATTTTTTCAACATGTTTGAAATTTTAAGTCGAGTGAAAGAAATAAGCAGAACGGAAAATTATTACTTACTGCTAGGTCAAGTGGATATGGTAAAGATGGATTACCAAAATAAGCTATTCAAAACAGCTCTTACTGTCGAGGAGAGCGACTGTGTCTGTCTTGCAAGTGGTTATATCTTTGTTCAAGCCTTCCTTTTTGGACCTTGTGGCCCAGTTATGTTAATCTTCCTTCCTTCACTGCTCATGCAGAGGCAAAGGAAGCCGGCAGGCTGAGAGCGGCCGTCGCGTCGAGTATATCCAGAAAGCTTTTCAAGAAAGCTTTTTTCGACCCGTCAATTTCTGCTCTGCTGCTCTTTTTGCTATCTTCTATTTTCTCTAACTGTGCACATCTATCTCCGTGAAGTTATGTGAAGTGACAACTAAGAAGTGAGTAAGTATATTACAAATGTGTATATCTACTATATACTATGTATGGTGTCTCATATTTGTGGGAGTGGCCAATTAGGCAACACGGCCGTAGTAGCTGGAGACTCTAGGGGACATCACTCCATTATTTCCACTGCCTTTAAGAGGTTGATCTGAGGTTTGTTGTTGCTGTTGTTGTTGTGATTGTTGCTGAGAGTTGTTTAAATAGCTTTGTGATCCTGTATTACCTTGTAACACGCTTAACAGAGCATTCCCATTGACATTAGCTCCACTGACAGGCGTGCTTGCATTCATTATAGTCGCTGGTACATCCTCTTCTTTTCCTGTGAGGCCCCAGATTTGGTTTTTGCAGGCTAACAGATCGGCTTCACTTAGTAATTTTTTCATTTCCCAGAAACATAAGTGGGCTAAAACTGATTGACCGCCGACTTGTAAGAAAGCTAAATTAACGTTTCTAATAACTCCTAGTTCCTCAGCTAGTGATTCCAAGGTTGGTCTTGAGTTCTTAGTAACAAATTTGGAAATTAATTTTATGTCATAATAATTGGGAAAATATGTCTTTAACCACCATTCAAATTCTTCCTCTGCGAATGGCATACTTCTATTTAATAAACAAGCAATTAAAAAGCCAAAATCATAGCCAGCATGATAACTTATCCAAGTGACATCTTTTAAAAGACATAATCCACTATCAGTCAAAACCTGTGCAAATTCAAAAGGATCAATACCAACTTCTTTAAGTCTATTAAAATTCATACCCGTGGTAACCAAAGCGTCGATCGATTCTTTACCAAACATTTCGGTTTCTAAATCGAATTTAAAGTTGAATTGCCATGTAGATGGAACTCTTTCTGGCCTAGTGCCATCTTTATCACTTAATGTTATTCCAACTTGAACTAAATTCAACAGATCAGCATTAGATCTCATGGTTTGATAATGATAATCTTTTGTTGATCTGAATGAACCTATAGGTCTTGATACAATTCCAGCAAATTCTGTTGACACAGAAATATAATTGTATCTTTCGGCAAGTTCTCTGATAACCAACATTTCTGATTCAAGATTATCAGCCCATACTTCTCTAACCATTGGTTGTTGTTGTTGCTGCTGCTGTGCCTGTTGTGCCTGTTGCTGAGCTTGAGCCTCTGCGTGTGCCTGCGCTTGTGCCAATCTTTGAGCAGCAAGTTGCTGCTGCTGTTGTTGCAAAAGTTGTTGCTGAATATTCATACTCGGTTGCTGTTGTTGTTGTGGTTGCTGTTGCTGCTGCTGTTGAGAAGTCTGACCTTGTAAAGCGGCAGCTAAAACTTGTTGCTGTAACGTTCTGTTTTGTAATTGAGGGGATATCATGTTCATTGGCAACTGGCCTTGAGTAGAAGTACCTTGCTGTAATTGTTTGTTTAACGCATCTGATTGATACTGCGGATTGATAAATTGAGATAACATCCTGATATTCATTTGCTGCTGTTCCGCCTGTTGGTGAGGATTACCAGAGGGAACCTGTTGTCCTTGTTGCTGAGAAGGAAACCCCTGTTGCTGAGGTATATTATTCTGCATCTTGTGTGCAACGAGCAATGCTTACGGTAAGCTGTTTGCAGACGATGTTTGACTATAATCGAGTAGAAAAGGTTCAAATATCTAGCTAAATAGATAATTCACCCATCTATTCAACAAATTCTCGTCGTGGACTTGTGATATATACACCTAAAACCTTGTGATGCTACGTGTTTAGTCATTACGTTTATAATATCAACTCATGTAAAGATATATCTGTATCTATACATACACATATACATATTAGTATTATAATGCTGATGAATACATAAAAGAGGTATACAATTGCTGCTGGTAGAAGCTTTATTCCTCAATCATGATCGGGAAAAAAATGGAATATTGTTATACAGGAGATCAGTTTTCGTTCTTTTTTTTTTGTTTTTAAGTTGAGATTATGCGTTCAGTTTTATTTGTTCACAGAGTCAGCACCTCCACTGTTAATACCCTCCATTTCCAAATCATCTAATGGGGTGTATCTGAACCTATTGGAAAGAATGCTTCTGGATTCGAATTTAACATTGGGGACAGAAGAAGTGAAGTGGGATGTTGCACCTGAAGAAGCAGAAGAAGCGGATCCAGTTGATGGCATCAAACTATCTGGAGCACATGGATGAGGACCTAATTTGGCTTCTATATGACGTACAAATATGGTTGTTAAAGAACGTTAGTATTCATCTGCTATTAAAATTGAGGAATAATCAATTCACTCAAGCGAATTCAATGGAATTCTTACCAGGCACATCAGAATAAACATACGGTGTGGCTTGTGGGGGCCTCCAATAAATTTGATCATGGGGACATGCTTAGCAAGCGACTGTACGGTAGCCCTCATTGCGTGTATATGGTATATATGATATGTGACTGTCCACCGGCTGCTTTGACGATACTTCCAGCAAAGCAGGACCAGCACTCTCCCGTTATTATAGCCCCCTATATACCGCATAATAATAGTATAATAGCACTTACCTACTCTCTGCATCTCCAGAGACGAGACAAGAAGAGAAGCCGAAAGCGGCACCGCGCCGGGTAACATTTACATTGGCAGAAGACTATCGACGATGCTTGTTTACACTTTTATTCTTTAATTCTTATATATGGATATATTATATCTGGCTGATCTAGCTTGTTGCAGTCGTATGCTTATGAAGCCTAGTCACAGCACTTGGGGATCCCAGTTATAGCGATAGAGGAATCCAGATGGCAGATATAGACTCCACGTTTTATACTGCGCTGGAAGATTCACACCAGTCGGCATCTTCAACCAGGGATCTGGATGACTTTGACGATGCAATTCAACTCACGCCTATAGCCGCTACTGCAACTCTAAAGAATGAAGAGTCTACTGCATCTCCCTTCACACCAGAATTAATGGCTACGCTGAAAAAGAACAGGGAAGGAAAGGTATTTTCCCCATATAAACTCCATGTGGGTGATGGTGTAGCTTCGACCCCCGCATCCCTAGGCAAGGAGAACGAAAATGAAAATGAACAGGACTATAATAACGACCATATCAGCAACAACGAAAACAAAGCTACTTACGATATAGCATATTCCACGCCGTCAAAGTCGCATTTTTCTGGAATTAAGACAAATGCAACCCCAGGAAAATCTATCTTGAAAAACTCAAGTGCTTATAAAGTTAACTCAATATCAAAAAAACTTCCGAGTAGTAGTAATATTAATAATGGATCGTCATCATCATCAGCATCATATTTTCAATTTTCAAAGAAATATGCAAAAAGCCCCAAACAGACCATGATGTATACTCCATCTCACAAATCCAAACACGAGAGTCCGAAACGAAGCTCTAAAAAATCGCCAAGTATAAAATCCATTTCTCCATCCAAACATATAAGTTTTGCTAAGGAAAGCGATCATGAGGACACTGAAATGAGATTTGAAGATGATTATAGCAATGAGTCAACGGATGATGAAGACACCAAAAAGGAAATAGAAAGGCAGCTAAATAGCAGTAGAAAAAGAAGAGCGGATGAGAAGAAATTAGCTCATGAAGTTATTAAGAGACAAGATACACATAACGTTACTTTACACAAGATTTTAACTGATCCTGCTGTGCCGTATGTATTATCTCTTTATCTACAGCTTTTTTTCAATATTGTAATTCTTTCAATTATTGGTTACTTTGTTTATTCATTTGTTAGAACAATTCAAGCGGATGTAGAAAATAAAATTGAAAGTTATGCCTCAGATGTGTTGCAAGAGATAAGCCTGTGTTCCAGAGAATATCTTCGAAACAATTGTCAACCAGGATTAAGGGTTCCGGCATTGGAGAAGTCATGTATGGCTTGGGAAAAATGTATGAACAGGGATCCTGCTGCTGTCGGTAGAGCCAGAATAGGCGCCGAAACTTTTGCAGAGATAATCAATGGATTTATCAAACCAATTTCTTGGAAATCCATTTTCACTATTTTGCTGATTACTGTGGGATCTTTAGTATTCACAAATACAGCTTTTGGAACATACAGAAATTTCTCAATTGGGGATACCAATAAAGACAGTAATAAGAACTGCATTGGTTCTACCACCTCTGGTATTTCTCATCAACAACAACTACACCATCAACAAGAACAAAAATCAATCGCATATAGTCCAAGCAGGTCGTCTTCTCCTAAGAGAATAAGTGACGACAATTCTGTATATGTGACTCCCATGGGTGGTGGAATCAATCACAATGTTAACGAGGAGTTTCATCATACGACGATTTATGAAACTCCAGATACAGATTATCATTTCTCATTACACAAATTAGACAATTCTGAAATTAGACTACATCCTCCTTCTTATAATCAATATGCCAGTAGTCCATTAGCAGGTAGACAACAGTACGTTGACAAATATTAAACTGAAAAAAAAAAAAGATATACATATATATATATAACGCATTAATGACACGATTTTTACTTTATTTCACCATTATTTCTATCTTACATTTCATATTCATTATTTATTTTTTGGATCTTAATGATTCTCTCCATTCTTTGAAATCTTGAGTAAGAATACCACCCTTTTCAGTAGAGTGAAGTTTTGCAGCAACATCGGCTGGCAATTTCTTCAACGTAACGTAATTCTTATTTGTTTCATGGTCAAAAACGATTTGCCATGCTGATTCTTCGTCGTCCCTAGGAATAGATTCGTTCAACCAAGTTAAAAATCCGGTGAAAAACTTTAAAGAATCCATGCATTTGTTTGGTTTGGGGCCTTTGTTATGTTGCTGTGATTGATCTGGGAAATGATCCTTTTTCAACATTATGGGTATCTCTTCAATTTTATATTTTTCTGCTGCTCTCAAGATTAAATTTTGATCTCTGAATCCGTAGACTACATGTGGTATACCTACCAAAAAGCATTGGGCCCACGTCCTCAGTAATTTTCTTTCAAATGAGTAGAACGCTTTGTGATTGTCTATTATACCGCTGGTTTTTAATTCCATATAATGAGGAAGACAGTCGCCAGATTCAGGTTTATAATCCCATACACAATCAACTTCAGCGCCCAGTACTAATTTCATCTTTCCAAATCCTGTCTTTACAACAGTACAAAATTGCTCTTTGGAATTGAGCAATGGTATCTTACTACGATTTTCAATTTCTTTACGAGAACATTGTGCCCATGGTTTAGGCAGCGTAGATACAGCTTCAAACTTGTATCCTGAATACATGGCTTTTTTGACAAAAATATCTTTTGTTTTCTCTTCTGCCACTTTCGTTTCCATCATTTCATCTGAAAAATCCATGAAAATTTGGCCATCGTAGCATATAAGATTGAAACTTAGTTTTTCAAGGTTTATGAAAGGTAAAGTGAAAAAGTATCTCATTATACCTCTCCATGTTATAATATCTGCTGCTGTTTTAGTTCCTTGTTTCTGCTCGTATGTTTGTACAGCTTTCAGCAGCTTTTGCAAACCATTGCTAGGCTCAGAGAATTCAAAGTTGTTAAAACCACCTTGCAGATCTATACTACCGTCTACTTCACTATCAGGTAAATAATAATATCTTAGCTTGGGGCTTTCAAAGTCTTGAGTATCGTTTGCATCTGTCGAATATGTTATAAGCTCTTTCGGCTGTATCACGGTCGTATCTTTCGATCTTGAAATCAAAGGAAAAACTTTGTTCATTTCGCTCATCCTGGAAACAACGGCAACTAACAATTCCTGTAGTTAAATCAAGATATATCTTTATATATCGTGCACCCAAAACTCCCCCTTCCTTTCGTTTTTACTTTATGTCATTTATTCAGAAAAGCAAAAAAAAAAGCTTCACCAAAAAAGTATGTCACGTGAACTGCAATTTTCTGACTTTTCACGGATTTTCGTCGTCTGGGAAAATATATTCTAAAGCAGATGATCTTATGTAAAATGGGTATGAAGGGAGTCACCCGTTCTTTCTTGCGCTTTCTTTTATCCCCTGTTGACTGCTACTTTACTACTGTACATCATGAGCTACACACTGAACATTGCAGGTAAAGCTCCTTTGGTTGACTACGCCGTCTTAACTGCCGCTGCGTTTGTCAATGAGGCCAAGGATGCTCCTATCAAAATTGAATTCTTCGATGACAAGGTTGTCTCTAAAGAAGTCAATTCTTCTTCCCAACTTATAAAAGGAGACGTTTCCATAACCTCCCCGGTCGATATTTTAAACTCTTTAGCTGATTCTTATTCTGATATCTTATTAGCTAAAGCTGAATCTCAAGAATGGATTAAATTTGCATATGAGAACTTAACTGTTAGAGATTTCAAAAAATTGTCTACCGATTTAGAGAAACTTGATGCTCACTTGAACTTCCGTTCTTTTATTATTGGTCATGATATTACCTTAGCTGACATTGCCACATGGGGTGCCTTAAGAGCTAATGCTGTTATGGGTTCTATCATCAAGAGCTCAGTTTACATCAACGTTACCAGATGGTACCAATATTTAGAAGCCAACAAAAAATTCGGTGGTATGGTTGAATTGGCTACCAAGGCCTTAGCTGAAGTTCGTAAATTAGCTAAGACTACAAAAGCTGCTGCTGGTGTCAAGAAAGAAGGTCACAAAGCTAACTTTGAAATTGATTTACAAGATGCTAAAGACGGTGAAGTTGTCACTAGATTCCCACCTGAACCATCTGGATATTTACATATTGGACATGCTAAGGCCGCTATCTTGAACAAATATTTTGCTGATGCCTATCATGGTAAATTAATTATCAGATTTGATGATACCAACCCATCCAAGGAAAAGGAAGAATTTCAAGATTCAATTCTTGAGGATTTACAATTGTTGGGTATCAAAGGTGATAAGATCACATTTTCTTCGGATTATTTCGACCACATGTATGATTTAGCGGTCAAAATGATCAAAGAAGGACATGCTTACTGTGATGATACCCCACTAGAACAAATGAGAGCTGAAAGAATGGATGGTATTAAGTCTTCAAGAAGAGACAGAACCGTTGAAGAAAACTTAAAGATTTTCACTGAGGAAATGAAAAATGGCACTGAAGAAGGTTTAAAGAACTGTCTTAGAGCTAAAATTGATTACACCGCCTTGAACAAAACTTTACGTGATCCAGTTATTTACAGATGTAACTTGACACCTCATCACAGAACTGGATCCACATGGAAGATTTACCCAACTTATGATTTCTGTGTTCCAGTTGTTGATGCTTTAGAAGGTGTTACTCATGCTTTAAGAACCATTGAATACCGTGACCGTAATGCCCAGTACGACTGGTTTTTAAAGACTTTGAATTTAAGAAAAGTCCATATTTGGGATTTTGCCAGAGTTAACTTTATCAGAACTTTACTATCTAAAAGAAAGTTGCAATGGTTTGTTGACAAGAAATACGTTGAATCCTGGGAAGACCCAAGATTCCCAACCGTTAGAGGTGTTAGAAGAAGAGGTATGACTGTTGAAGGTTTGAAAAACTTTGTCATTTCTCAAGGTCCTTCTAGAAACGTTATCAACTTGGATTGGAATATTATCTGGTCTGCTAATAAGAAGATTATTGATCCAGTCGCTCCAAGACACACTGCTATTGCCGCTGAAAATGTCGTGCCAGTTCATATCGTCGATGGTCCAGCTGAAGACTACTCTGAAGATAAACCTAAACACAAAAAGAACCCAGATGTTGGTAATAAGAAGGTTTATTTCTCTTCTGAAGTCCTCTTAGAACAAGCCGATGCAGCCACCATTGCTGACGGTGAAGAAGTTACTTTCATGGATTGGGGTAATGTCATTGTTAATAAAGTGAACAAGAATGCTGACGGTGTTGTTACTTCCATTGAAGCTAAGTTACACTTAGAAGGTGACTTTAGAAAGACTTCCAAGAAATTCACTTGGCTAGCCGCTAAGGAAAACGTTGAAGTTGAATTAGTTGATTTTGACCATTTAATCACCAAAGATAAATTGGAAGAAGGTGACAACTTTGAAGATTTCATCACTCCAGAATCTGAGTTCCATACTAAGGCTTTAGCTGATGTTAATGTCAAGAATATGAAGGTTGGTGACATTATTCAATTTGAAAGAAAGGGTTACTTCAGATTAGATGCAAACAAGGACGGTAAGTACGTCTTCTTTACTATCCCAGATGGTAAATCCGTTAATAAATACGGTAATAAATAAAATTGATTAATATGTCAATTTATTAGATAGTTATGTTGTATATAGATGTATGAAAGACATATGTATGCGCACTTTTTATTTCACTAACGCTAAACGCCAGTAAACTTTTTAATAATAATGTATCTGATAAAAATCTCGATCATGGAAACAAAGACACTAAGACCAATAGCCATAATCAAAATATAAGTAATTTTGTTCATTGTCTTCTCAGCTAAAGAGTCAGCAACAATATCAAAGAAATCTAAGAACACCTTACATCTATCGTTGATAACCTCAACTCTTTGTTCAATTTCCAAATAGTCTCTAATAGCAGAGTATAATGGATGTAAACCAGGTTCTATTGACCAAAAGTACTCTGGAGTATCCAAGATATTCGAAGATAAGTTGACTTCATTACGCAATTGAAACAACTTACCTGTCTTGATAAGCAATTTCTTCCTTGTGTAATTTTGTAATTTACCAGTAAGAGCCAATGCCTTAGGTAGCCTTGAGATACTATTCAAAATTACCGACATTTTAGACTCAAACATAGATAGCTTTGAAGATTGTGCAATAGCATTTGAGATACTTAGCTTGATCAGATGGTCACCACTCTTCAATGAAATCATATCGTTATAAATTCTGGGAGTTGGGATATCTCTATTATACTCAAAATGAAACTCTTCGGTTTCAATGTCATGCTCTGGGACAGGCCTAATAATAAATGATAAAAACTCATCTACTGTATCATCAGCATCGTCATTGTCTTCATTATTAAACGAAGCATTATTAGCATTGTTGTTCTCTTCATCTTGATCGCTATCATTATCTTCGTCGTCGTCATCTGTTAGCGAAAACTCTCCTGGTTGAATTTTAGCAAATACCAAATCAGCTAAAATATTCTTTTCATGAACCTCTGAAAAGTTCCAAAATACAACAACACCATAATCTGAAATGAACATCTCTGCCAACTTGGACAGATCAGGATGATTTTTGTTGAATGACTTGCTTCCGTTTGATAGCTTTCTATGAACAGCATTGGAAAGCTTTTTAATACCAATGTCAGTCTCATCATGATCGTCATCTTCAATGACAGATTCATCGTTTGGACTTGTTGTATCTCTTTCGGAATCTATAATACTTTCTGTAGGACTAGAACTCACAAAAAATTGCGGTTCGGATGGGTCAAACTCACTGTTGCCCTGTGGAGATCCCACCGGAGCTAATTTGGGCGATTCACCTCTAAAGCTTCTTGAAACATGCTCGCCATCTTCACCAGAGTAAAATTCGTAGTTGTGGTCTCTTTGTTCTGATTTGTCTATAAAGCTTTCCATTATTTGGTTACCATGTTGCATTTTAGCAGAATTATTGGACTGGACTCTATATCCATTTTCACCAGGTAAAAGGGGTAAAGAATATGGGACATAAAGAATCTCATCATATAGTCTAGGAGATACCATATGATGTTTTGCCAAGAATTGGGATGTAAGCTTCAAATTGAAAGCATCCGCTATCAAATAAGCAGTGACTCTTGGATATTCATTGGCTCTTTGGTCCTTTGACATTTGTTCTGCCCTTGTTCTGATGTATGCGCTTTGAAATATATTATCTGTAGTTGACTCAGCTTTTTCATCATGACTCGACCGCTCAGAGTCATCAGGAATAAGTACCAACTTTTGTGTAGTTTTAGAAGATCTAGACGGTAATGTCTTGGTTAAAGTTGGTATCTGTCTAGCAGAGGTTTTGGGGAAGCCCGGACGTAGTGACCCAGTAGAGTTGTTACTTCCTAATAATGTAGGTTCTCGCTGTCTGGAAGACGGTATATCACTGATATCAGATATTATATTGGAGACAGAAATATCACTGTACCTTGACGCAACTCTTGAGAGTTTCGGGAGTGCACCTAGATTCGACTTGTGTCTAACATTTGTTTGTGATCTTTGTTCGTTAGACTTTCTTTGATTATCATATCTATGACCCGCAAAAGGAGCTTTTATTTGTGATTTTCTTGCATCAGTCACAAGAATTGAAGGAGATCTTTTTGCAGTTGGTCTAGCTGACGGTTTGTCGGCGGCACTGGATGACATATCTACCCCTGTATGTGTGTTTAAATGTGTTATCTAGCTTCTGAACCGGTGTATGTGTGGCATGTGTGCATGCTTAAATAACAGATTAGAAAGTTTAGTTAACACAGGCATATAAATTCTTTATCTCTGTGCTGAGCGGGTAACCTGGCGAGCTTTGATCTTTGTGATGTGAGAGAGAAAGAGCTGAGGGAACAAGAACAGGGGAAGAAGAGACTTTAAGAAAATACTCTGTCAGATGCTTGTGCCTACAGTCTACAGTACCCTGTGATACAGTGGGCAGAATCTGTAAACTATTCAAATAACCAAGATGTCTGATATTGATGACGATCTCTTAGCTTTAGCCGGTATTGGCTCCGATGACGATATTCAAGAAAGTGAAGACGATTACGAGCCTGAAGTGTCCAAGGGCAAGACTGGTGGTTCAAAGAGAAAGATATATGATTCAGAGAATGAAGACGAAGACGAGGATGAAGATGAAGGAGAGAAAGACCCATATCCATTGGAGGGCAAGTTCAAGAATGCTGAAGATAGGAATGAGTTGATGGCGATGGATGAAATGACAAGAGAACAGATTTTGTTTGATAGAATTCAAGAGCTTGAAAAGTATAGAGAAAGAAAGTATTTGGCTCTGAGGGCAAGACAGAGTCGACTTGAAAGTACTATTAAAGATACAAATGTCAACAAGAAAAAAATGCTGAGGACTACTAAGTTATCTGAATTGAAGAAACAAAGAGAAAAGAAATCTAAAGGAACGAGTAGAGGTAACCGTAGAAGAGATGAAAGCGAAGATGAAGACGAAGGCGAAGAAGAGGAAGATTTGATGAGCGTTGATGAAGAAGAAGATGATTATGATGATGGATACTATTCCGACACCATTGATGACAGAAAAACAAGATCCAAGCGTCAACCTGCGGACGCTGGGGTGGATTACAGTAAGCCTGCTTCTCTTTCCGATCTTAACACTGTGAGAATCAGTAGATCGATGATGGCCAAATATCTCTATCGTGAAGAGTTTCCTGCTGCTATACTTGGTGCGTTCATAAGATTAAACATTGGTATTTCACGTGAAACCAACCGCAATAGCTACAGAATGTGTAAGATTGAAGAAGTCCAAGTTAACACATCGAAGCCATATACGCTTTCTGGTAAGCCATGTAATATATATATCCTTGTATCTCAAGGTGCTTCTCAAAAGGTTACAGACTTGAATTGTATTTCAGACTCGCCAATAACTGAAGAAGAGTTTGCTGAATATAAAAAAAGAGTTGAAGCCAATGAACAAGGTATGCCAACCATCGGTGATGTTGATTATAAGTACAGAGAATTAAAAGACATGTCAACGAAAAAGCTAACAGATGAAGACATTAACAAAATGATTGAAGTCAGAAATGCAGTTTCAGCAGCTACTATGGAGTCAGGTAATAGGGTGCGTAAATTGCAAATTTTAAGAGAAGAGCTTGAAGTTGCAATGAGCAAAGGTGACGTTAATGAAATCAACAGAATTCAAGAACAGATTGATGAATTGAACAAATATACTAATAAATTCAAGCAAGAATCCAGTATGACTAAAGTCAATTTAAGAAATAGAAGAAATAATGATAATTTTATTCGTAAAGCTGAAAAGGAAGCAGTCGAAGTCAGAAAACAACAACTTTTGTCATCTAACACAAATGCTGATCCGTTCAGTAGATTGCGTACCACTCCAAAAATATTCTACACGACAGATCACAACACAGATGCCAAACCTGTTAATGAAGCCGGTGAAGAGGTCACTCAAGAAGATGCGGCACGCTTAAAGGCCGAAGCTCGTGAAAAAGAGCGTAAGTCTATGATTAAGAGTAAATATAGAAAGATCAGTATTGACTCTGTCATCAAAGACATTCCATTTGATATAGACATTCAAGTTTAGTGTCTAAATTTATTTTTTGTGTAGTGTAGTAATATAATAAAGCTTTTCGTTTGCTCTAGTGAAAATAAATGAACTTAAGTGAAATTAAAGTATAGATTTTATGTTTCTTTGTATGTATATGCATCTTTTATTTTGTATATATTTATCTCATAATGTAGGGACTAACTTGGTCAAGTAAATACAACATATTCAGTCAGGATCTTCTTTTCTTCGTCGTTTAAGCATTCATAAATTTGTTGGAAATTGCCAAGATTCTTCACAGCACAATCTTTGAAAAAACCCTTCAGTAATTCTTTACTTTCTTCTCCCGTGGCACGGTCACCTTCTTCTTCTCTATCTTCAACATCTAAGTCACCATCATCTGCAACGTAGCTTTTCAGTTTCTCAAATGATGGGACACCGACGTCATCCAATTCCTCCCAATCATCGTCATCATCGTCATTGACATTTTCTTGACCATTGAGATTTAAAGTCTTATCAATTATTTCACTAGCATCCGCCTGCTGGAATTGGAAGTTCAGTTCATGAATTAGCAATTTCACGATTTTCAAAGGAGCTGGTATTTGAGCGTACCTAATTGGTATTTTTTTGGCCATTGATCTAGTAACTATGATATTTGGGTCCGCTATTTCCAATGGTAATTGATCACCATTTACTAATAAATTGTTCAACGCTTCACTATTTAACTTGAAAATTTCAGTAAAGGCCTTGATATTGGACAAAATCTTTTCGTAACCTCTCATTACCTCGAATGCATTTAACCAAATTGGAATAATGACATTTAAAGCTGATTGTTGAGATCCGTCTTCTAATGGGACATTGAAATTAGCCAAAAAGTTAATTGTAGCATCCGGAGAAGAATATGCTAGTTCGTTGAAAATCAATATCAGGTTTTCAATAGTTAAAATGGCTTTAGCAGAAGCTAAACGCAGTGTGACAGCCTTTAAGATATCATCCAAATACTGAGACACATTTTGATCACCTTGAAAATTTTTCATCAGTGCAACGATAAGATCACCTAGATTGATAATAGCTGAGTCTGAAAGAGATGGAGATAAAAACTTAGAAACAATCTTTAAAATTGTTTCGTAACCTGACTCCTGATTGTTCTGTGGGTCATTGTATACTTTAATATAATCTGATGAATTTTTAAGAACATCATTAAAAACTTCAGATGATGATTGTAATAACTGATCATCGTCTGTAAGTAAGATAAGCTTAGCTATTCTTGGGAAAGTTGCTTCAAAAACATCCGATGGTAATTGAGAATTCTCATCTTGACCTTGAACAAAAACAGACAAAATTTGTAAAGTCAAATCTAGGTCAGGAGTGTAATCGACTATGTTCCCAGAAATGGCAGAGTCTATAATGTTGAATAATATAGGCAATGCTTTTCTACATTGTGTTAGATAGTTTTCCATCGGAATGTCGTTCAGCAAATCTTCGATACATTCTCTAGTATTATTCGTGATAACAAAACTAGAAGGGTCTTTGAATGCAATTGTAAAGATCAATTCTAAACAGCCAGTTTCACCTGCATTTGTTAAAGCTTTATTGTCAATGTTAATGATAATAACTAATGATTCTAAGATACTAATATTAGCATCTTCTTCTGCCTCATTAACCAACTGCATACAAATTTGAATTAATTTGTACTGAATTTCGGAATCAAGGTTGGAAGATGAAATGAATTGATTGAAGTATGTAAATGATATCAATAAGGCGCCTTTAATAACATCGTACTCTGATGATTCATTCGGGATTGACTCAGAAACGCTATTTAGCATTTGTTTCAAAGCTGCCACACCAAACGATTTAGAATCTAACTGTTTTTCGTATCTTTGTAAGAACCTGGGAACTAGAAGAATGAAACGTGAAATCAATAACTGTTCTTCTATATCTAAGTTGCAAAGATGTTCAAGCTTGGATTTGATATAAGATAGGATATAGTTTAAAAAATCTGATAATTGAAATGAAGGTCTTGATGAGTCTGATTCATTGGTGAAGCAAATGTACAATAACAAAGCCATGGACTCAATGTTAACCCATTTCTCGTTGCCTTGAATAGCATTAAATAATAAAGGAACAACTTTTTCTATGAACAAATGACAATCAGCTTCGTTGATCTCCGAAAGAAATTCAAAAATGGACTCTCTAACAGTAGATTCAACTGATAGACCTGTTTCAACTGTAATAAACTCATTGAAATCGTTCACCCAGAGTTCCACCGTATCAAAAGGTATTACCGCCATATCAATTAAAGTCTTAGTTAGTTTATCGGCAGTCTCTGTTGGAAGCTTTTTGATTTGAAAAAATTCTGTTAAAATTTGTAGTAAAGAAAATTGATGTCCTATTACGCTAATTACCACGTCCAATGGTTCTCTTCTTTCAATTTGATTTGCTTGAAAATCTTCTAAATCTGGGAATACAGTAGTATATATATCGTCATTCTGTCTATAAATCAATGGAGCGTAGATTTCGTTCAAATTATGCATATCATTCAATAGTCTCTCCATCAAAGGTGATGTAATGTTGCTCGCTTTGAAAAGGCCGCTAAAGGAATTTGAAATTAATGCAAAACAATCATAAATCTCTGACTTCAACACTAATGCTGTTAAGGTGTTACTTTCAGATGTTGGCTGTGACATCAGGTAATTAATTAGTTCCCATAACAGCCCTATAGCTTTGGATATAGAAGCATCAATAAACTGCTTCCTGTTTGGATAGTCGTAGGTATCAGCGTTTTCTAATTTGTCAAAGCAAACTTTTAACAATAAAATTGTGGCAGTTTTAATTTTCAAGTCTGAACTATTGACTAGCATAAATTCACATGTTTGCATGACATTGACGGCAACTCCGCCTTCGAAGAATACTTCATCAGAAACGAGATCATCAAACAAATCACGCAAAACACCTAATGAACCTAACACACTGTACAGGGAACTACTTTCACCTGAGGTACTTTGAGCGTATAAGTCATTGAGCAAGCTGGGCCATTCATCAGGGTAGTCTACAGCAGAGATTTGAACAATTGCGTATGAGGCACCGTTTCTAATTTTTGAGTCTGGATCACCAAGAAGTTTCATCAAGCTTTCACGAATGCATTGTTTAGTATCTTGAGAGACTGGAGTAGGTCCAATATATGAGTCAAATGCAGGAGACCAATATTTGGGTACTAGTCTCTTGATATGCAAAAGGCAGGATTGTCTAATAGCCAAGTCAGCAGAATTTGTCAGTCCAATAGAAGCTAATATTCTTAGAAGTTGCGATGGATCAGCAGCAGTAATTTGATTAAACCGCTCCTCAGCAGCTGTTCTAGTAACGTTATCAGCGCTAGTCAGCTGAATAAGCAACCCATGGATCTCCTTATCCATTTTTCAGTACAAGAACAAATAGTTATACCTATTTTCTTGAAAATGTTCCTCCTCCATAAACTTTCATCCACCTAATAGTATAGATCTCATTTTGAAGCATGAAAATAAACGCGTTTACCAGATATGCCCTACTTAGACTGTAACATCACCCGTGCATTAGCTTATTTTTAAGCAACGCGTCTTTTTGTTGCTTTCAATATTTGTAAAAAACTGGTTATAACACCCGTACATGTATTAGTGTTTGGTCTATGGACGCCCAGGTGTTTGTTCGTCTCAAGAAGGGGAAGGAAACCAAGGGAAAAAAGTTGCCTGTGTTTGGAGGATAGACAAATAGCATAGTATAGAGAACATTTTGACATTATATACATCCAAGTAGTCACTGTAATACTAGAGAACAGCGTGTTTCATATTGTTGATAGGATTGCAACGCATACTGCATTTATTATTTGTTACCAATTTTTGCATTTTCAAGAAATAATATAATCATAAAAGATGTTACAAGATGATACTTTCATATCTGACGAAGAGGAGGATTATTGGTATGTATACGGTTTTACTTGATATGATTTACTACTTTATTGATTTTTTGTTATCTTATTACTAACTGAATGACTTATTTTATTTGGATAGCCCATTATGTGTGGAGGAAATGGACATAACAGACAAAAACTTTAAGCCATGTCCCTGTGGGTATCAAGTTTGTCAGTTTTGTTATAACAATATTCGTCAAAATCCTGAACTTAATGGTAAATGTCCTGCATGTCGTAGGCCATATGAAGACAAGAATATAGAATATAAGACTTTCTCAACTGAAGAATGGAAAAGTAATCAACTCAAACTGGAAAAAAAGAAGAGAGAGAATAAACAACGTGAAAAGGAAAAGAAAGATGCAGAGCAGGCAAAGAGACATCATCTTGCTGGTATGAGAGTCATTCAGAAAAATCTTGTATACGTCGTAGGTTTAAATCCAAATTGTTCAGCCCATGATTTACCAACTGTGCTAAGAAGTGATAAATATTTTGGTCAATATGGTAAGATTTTGAAATTGGTTATCAATAAGCGTAATCCAAATCATGCAACAGGCGGGCCTTCAACAAGTATCAATACACCATCTAATATTGGTTATGGTGTTTATGTTACTTTTGCTAAAAAGGAGGATGCATCTCGTTGTATTGCTGCTATTGATGGCTCTATTTCAGATGGCCGTGTCTTGAGAGCTGCTCATGGTACAACGAAATATTGTTCTTCTTACTTAAGGGGCCAACCATGTCCAAATCCAAATTGTATGTTCTTACATGAGCCTGGCGAAGAAGCTGACTCGTACACAAGACAAGATTTATCTACAAGACAAGGTTTAAAGATGGAAGAAAGATCGGCAACAAATGGTTTGATTCCTCCATCAGCATCAATGAATGTCTCAGGCACACAACCACAATCTTCAAACTCTCCAATGAACTCATCTGTCGCATTGACTACAGAATCTCAAGGCATGTCGGTGGCCAATACAATTGGTTCCGAACATGACATTGATTCCCATGCTCAAGAAGATTCCACTGCTGCCCCTATTTTACCTCCATCTGCATCGTGGGCTAAAAGCGGTGCAGCATCTTCAAGTACTAACTTAGCTTCAGATTTTGCATCTGCCTCTGCCTCTGGTGGTCTATCTAACTCCTCTTTCCCTACACTGGGCGAAATTGCTGCTCAACAAAAGCCATCTAAACAGTCATTAGCGGCCAATAAGAAGAAAGACAAGAAAGATCAACTCAATGGAACTTGTATTTCAGATGTTGAAGAAGCTATCAATTCATACAAGTCAATATCTGAAACCCTTGAAATGTTGAACTCAATCACTTCTATTTCTTACTCTATCAGACCTTCGATCACTCGTGATATGCGTGACTCTTCAGATGATGTCAAGTTGTTTCATCCTGTATTTAATGATTATGATACTTTGCAAAACTCTGATGAGACCATCAATAATGATCGTTTGCATATGACTAATTTGGTTGAAACTTTGTTATTTACGCCTTTTACTAAAAATTACAGTTTTAAGCCCTTGGGAAATGTTAATCAAGCTCAAGTTCCCCCTGCATCTTCTCAACCACAACAAGTAGAGCTACTTCAACAACAATTGTTGCAACATAATCAGCAACAGCTTCATCACCACCACCACCAACAACAACAACAACAACAATTACACCAACCACAACCTATTGGTTTCCAGCAGGGAGACGGCAATGGTTCTGCTAACTTACTTAGCCAACAATCCTTAGCCATTCAACAACAGCAGCAGTTTTTACAACAGCAATTAAAGGCTCCTAATGGCTCTGCACAAGCACAAATTCCTATTAATATGCAAGGCACTAACACACCAGGAGCCACGCATATTAACTTGATGAAATTGAAAGAGGGCAGTTCGGCCACTCCTCCACCACCAGGCTTAATGGGCACTGCAGCAAATGATGAAAACATGAATAGTGTTGCTGCTGGAGTCAACATTGCCAACGCAGACGCTAAGAACAGTGCTGAGTTGCTCAGCCACTTGATGGGTGCCCGTGCCTAACTGCACTGTACTATACTGTATCATATATACATACTGTCCATATATTCCGTAGTCCCCCATGTCTATGTAACTCTTTTACTTTAAAATAATTTAACTTAATATAACATTATATAACAGGACCCAGTACACAACTCACTGCCATGTTGCTACAGCACCCATAATACACTGAGTGTGTACGGGTGCACCCGTACACTGACAATACGGTAACACAGCCTTATTATAATCCCCACCCCCACGGAAAAAAGATTCCCGCCAAAAGAGAAATCGGGCCAAACTTGTTAGCAGAAAGAGAGAGAGCGAGCGTTTGTTACTACTGCTATTGTGCCAGGGAGGGTGGATGGATTGGAGCCCTACGCTAGCTGTAGCACTACTGGTATGGTGGTAGCCGTGGTGCTAACGCTTATGCTAGAGACTCCTCTTTATACTTTTCACTCAATTTGATACTGCTGATTGATTTGGCTCCATTATCAGAGATACTATAGAGTATTCACCCATTGCACTCCCTGCTTCAACACATTATACCGTACATAGCATCTCACAATGTCTTCAAAGATCTCCAACATTGCAAAGACCGCTAGCAGTGCTTCTTCTGTTCTTAAATACTCAGCTGCTCAAGCTTTAAGGGTTAACCACCCTTTAATGATGAGATCTGCTTCATCTTCTGCTGGTCCAACCACTATGACCGTCAGAGATGCTCTGAATACTGCTATGTCTGAAGAATTGGACAGAGATCCAGATGTATTTTTAATTGGTGAGGAAGTCGCCTTATATAACGGTGCTTATAAAATTTCAAGAGGTTTGTTAGACAAGTATGGTCCAAAGAGAATTGTTGATACTCCAATTACTGAAATGGGTTTCACTGGTTTAGCCGTTGGTGCTGCTTTATCTGGTTTGAAACCAATTGTTGAATTCATGACTTTCAACTTCGCAATGCAATCAATTGATCATATTATCAACTCTGCTGCTAAGACTTATTACATGTCTGGTGGTAAACAACCTTGTAATATCACTTTCAGAGGTCCAAATGGTGCAGCTGCTGGTGTTGCTGCTCAGCATTCCCAAGATTATTCAGGTTGGTATGGTTCTATCCCAGGTTTGAAAGTTATCTCTCCATTTTCATCTGAAGATCACAAAGGTTTAATGAAAGCCGCAATTAGAGATCCAAATCCTGTTGTCTTTTTAGAAAACGAACTCTTATACGGTGATTCTTTCGAAATGTCTGAAGAAGCCATGTCTTCTGATTTTGTCTTACCAATTGGTAAGGCTAAGATTGAATTAGAAGGTACTGATGTCAGTGTTATTTCTCACTCAAGAAACTTGACTTTCTGTTTGGAAGCTGCTAAGGTCGTTAAGGAAAAATATGGTGTTTCTGTTGAAGTCCTTAACTTGAGATCTATTAAACCATTAGACGTTGATGCCATCATTGAGACTGTCAAGAAAACTAATCATGCTATTACCGTTGAGGCCGGTTTCCCAGCTTTCGGTGTTGGTTCCGAAATTTGTGCTCAAGTTATGGAATCTGAAGCTTTTGATTACTTAGATGCTCCAATTGAAAGAATTACTGGTTGTGAAGTCCCAACTCCTTATGCTAAGGAATTAGAAGACTTTGCTTTCCCAGACACTCCAACCGTTGTTAGAGGTATTGAAAAAGTTTTGTCCTTAGGTGAATTTGCTTAATCGTGATTAGAAATTATTAATGTTGATGATAATAATAATAATAAAAAAAAATACTATACGATAATATAATATTATAAAAACAAAAATCACCACTATCAGAGACCTGTAACAAGAATATTGGGATTGATTTATATTGTTTTAGACCAAATTCCCATATATACCATCTCTTCACACAATCAGCTTCTTTTCATCTCCCCTAAAAAACCATTCATCAATGATATAATACATGTACTCATAGTTGATTAATTTATTTATTACTTTAAATACAATAAACATACAGAAAATTCTCGTTAACTATTTAACATATAAAACACCGAATTTATTAGAGAAAACATATTTATAAGTAAAAATCTATTAAATTACTTATTTGCTCTTTTTACTCTTTTTCATTTCCTTCATTTTTTCAAATCTGGAAATGACTCTTTCAAGAGTTAACTTGACATCACCTTTTTGGAAATGGTCTAAATTATAGTATAATGGAGCTAATTCAATCAACCATTCTGGTTTAATAGCTGTAACTGTTCTGATATAATTTTTAGAAGTGAGCACAAATTCGTTATAAATAACCCATTCGTTCTCTTGTGCTAATACTGTAGATGGATGAATTAAAACTTCTTGATTATCTTTAATAGTCAAGTATCCTTTACCTGCACTCTTCTTCATGGCAACTTGCATGAAGAAACCGGCACAAAGTGCTTTTCTGATATTATCATAATAATGACGATCTTCAAAATCCGTGGAATTTAACTCCAAATCGTAACGCTCCATTATTCTTTGTAATTGATTTCTGACATTATCCCCAGACTTGAGTGATCTATATGAAAGGAAATGATCACGACACCATTTTTGTAATCCGTATTCTTGAGCTTCTTCAGACTTAAAAGCATGATAGACATTCAATAATGTTAAATGATCACCATCTGGGTGTGCAAAAATGCTTTTAGCTTCATCAGCTCTCTTACGATTGGATGCAGGTCTAACAAACAACTGAGGAACTGAAAGCATAGCAACAATGGATAAAATTTCGTTTGAACATTTGAACTCTGGAGATCCAATTAACATAACTGCTAGCATTGGATCCAAAGGAAATTGGGATGCAAGTCTACCTAATGCTGTCAGATTACCATCATCATCAAGGCATGATAAGTAATTCAATTCTTCTAAAGCTCTCATCATAGTTTCTGGAGCCGGAGGATCCATAAAATCAAAATGAACCAAATCATCAATACCCAACTTTTTCAACTCCAACACAGTAGATGACAAATTACTTCTCAAAATTTCAGGATAACTTTGCTCAATTAATTCCTTCTTGAATGCTTCTTCTGTGTATAGTCTGAAACATTTACCAGGTCTTGTACGACCAGCTCTACCAGCTCTCTGTTGAGCAGAAGCTTTGGAAATTGGAGAAACCAATAATGATTCAACTCTAATTCTAGGATTGTAAACTTTTTGTTTAGAAAATCCGGGGTCTACAACATAAACAATACCATCGATAGTTAAGGATGTTTCAGCAATATTCGTGGATACAATGACTTTTCTACCTGGTCTACCATTTGGTTTAAAAGCTTTGGGAGCAGGGTCAAAAATCTTTTGTTGTTGATGTGGAGGTAATGAACCATACAAAGGATAAACATCAATTGGACCACAGTTCTCTTCTCTGATCAATTCATCACCCTCCAATGAAATCTTTCTACATGCATCTTCAATTTCTTCTTCACCTGTCAAGAACAAAAGGATGTCACCTTCTTCTTCAGTGGCGTGAATTTGTAATACTGTTCTAATAGCTGCATCTAAATAATCCCTTTGGAATTCTGGTGTATAATAGATTTCGACCGGATGTGTACGACCTGGAACAGCCAACAAAGGAGCGTCATTGAAATAACTTTGAAACTTTTCAGCATCTAAAGTAGCCGACATCACAATTATTTTAAGATCGGGTCTTCTATCAGCAACTTGTTTTAATAAACCCATAAGGATATCGGTAGCTAAAGTACGCTCGTGCGCCTCATCTAATATAATACAAGAATATCTCTTTAAATCATGGTCTTCCATAGCTTCTCTTAAAAGCATACCATCGGTCATATATTTCAATATAGTTTTATTAGAGGTTTTGTTCTCAAAACGAATACTATAACCAACTTCTTCACCTAGATTGACATCCATTTCATCGGCAACTCTCGCAGCAACGGACATTGCAGCAACCCTACGGGGTTGTGTACAGGCAACCATAGTACCCTGTAAATGTGGCATTTCATCATATAATACAAACTGAGGAATCTGGGTGGTCTTACCAGAACCAGTCTCACCGACAAAAACCATGATCTGAGTGTTTTGATAGATTTTTAAAAATTCATCTCTTTGAGCATGAACTGGCAAATCACGCCTCACTTTCAAGATATCAAAGTACTTCTTGCTAAACGTTCTTCCAGTAAAAGGATTTTCTGTTTTGTCTTCAAGTGTTTGAGCATCCTTAGCTGTTGTTTTGTGTCTCTTTGTTACATTGAATTCACCTCCATCATGTGCTAACAATTTTGATTCCTCAACTAAATGAGGATGCTTTTGTAACTCTAATTCTGCCTTTTCAGCAGCAATCTCCGGAATAGAAGTTTCTGTAATCTTTGTCTTCTTCTTTGGTCTTTCTATATCACTCATTTTGTTCGTGTAAAGTTTTTAAGCATATAGAGAGCAGCGTTGCATACAGAAATCTCTTATCTAGAACAAAGACTTATAAATATTTTTTTGTTAGTAAAAAAAATTGTACTTGCATGCAGGAGAAAATTACCCTCTTTTCTATGTGCAAGGCTCGGTTTTAGAGATGTCACCTTTCATGCTTTATTTATGTATGGTAACAGAAAGCTGACTGGACTAGCAAGCTGTCTACGCACAATTGAGCGATTGAGACGTCTTATATCACACAACTGCGGACTCAAGGTACAATGAGTGCGAAGGCAATATTCCAGTTATACAAGGTCGCTTCTGGGACAGCAAAAGTAGCTGGAGAGTCTGCGAGACTTCTGTCTAAAGACTGCTCGATCTTATCAAGCTTCCTCAGTAGCAATAATGACATTTATTCTGCTGCTAAATACAAGTCAGAAGAAGCAAAAGCAAATGCTGGAGATAGAGAAGTAGATTACTCGAAGTTAGAAGACTCTAACGTTACAAACGGTCAAAATGAGGACATCTTTCAATTGGCTAGAGAAAAATCAGCCCATGTCAAAAGTGAACCAGCACCACCCAACCAAATACTGACTCCAACCAAAAGAGCAAAACCCAAGAAGTCCAAAATCAGTAACAAAAGAGAATTTCATTCAGTAAGATATTTAAATGAAGAAAGTAAAGAAAACAAGAAAAAAATAATAGGTGAAGCGGAGAAACCTGAGTTTGAAATGACAGCCTCAGAAGTTCCCAGTTCAAGATTAAGTCGACTTTTCCACTACGGAAGCTTAGCTGCTGGCGTGGGTCTAAATGTTTTAAGGGAAGGTGCTAAATCATATGCGCAAGAAGGCCGTGCTCCAAGTTTAGGATCATTAATAATGTCACCCCAAAATATTGAAAGGATGGCTAAAAAATTTAGTCGTATGAGAGGGGCAGCTTTGAAAGTAGGGCAAATGCTATCATTTCAAGATGCCTCGGTTTTACCTCCTGAAATTCAGCAAATTCTTTTAAGAGTTCAGAATAGCGCTCATTACATGCCTCCAAGTCAATTAGAGAAAGTTATGTCATTTGAATTAGGAGAAGGTTGGAGAAAAAGATTGTTTTCATCTTTTAACGATGTACCTCTTGCTGCAGCGTCTATCGGCCAAGTCCACAAGGCTGTTACCAAAAATGAGCATGAAGAGGTTGTTGTTAAGGTACAATATCCAGGAGTAGCTGACAGTATCGATTCAGATTTGGATAACATTTTGACATTGTTGACTGCGTCGCGTTTGCTTCCTCCTGGTTTGTTCTTAGATAAAAGTGTAGGAAACGCTCGTGTCGAATTAAAGTGGGAGTGTGATTATATCAGAGAAGCCCAGAATATGGTGACATTTAAAAATTTATTGAAGGATGATCCAGTATTTGCTGTGCCAAAAGTCTATCATGAGTTAAGTGATGAACATGTGATAACAATGGAGTTTATGAAGGGTACCGAGATTGTCAAAGGTAATTGGGATCAGGAAACCAAAAATTACATTGCTTCCAATGTGATGAGACTTTGTTTGACTGAAATTGCCCAGTTCAAGTTCATGCAAACTGATCCAAATTGGGCAAATTTCTTATACAATCCCAAGACCAATAAAATTGAATTGTTGGACTTTGGTGCATGTAGAGAATTTGGCTCAGAATTCATTGATAACTACGTCAACTGTCTAAGGGCCTCTATCAGGAAGGATAGGAAAGGAGCTGAAGAGTACTCCAAAAGGCTAGGCTTTTTGACTGGTCTTGAAAGTGAATCGATGACCAATGCTCATGTGGACTCTATCATGGCATTGGGTGAACCTTTTAGTCCAGAAAATAACAATGGGAAGCCCTTTGATTTTACAAATCAAACTGTTACTGACAGAGTCAGAGGTAACATCTCTTTAATGTTGAATGAAAGACTTACTCCACCCCCAGAAGAAACGTATAGTTTACACAGAAAATTAAGCGGTGCTTATCTATTGTGTGCCCGTATGAATGCTACTGTGGACTGCCAAAAAATTTTCGAAGAAGTTGTAGGCTACTAATTCAGTAGTTGTCCTATGTAAATTTATAGCTTGTATATACCATGAAAAACAAATTAAGATATTTTTATCCTGTACCTGTCTCAAAAACGCATATAAGACGTATATAGATAGAGTTCAAAGCAAAAAGCGATAAGAGAGGCAGTGCTCGCTACAGATTTAAGATATGATAAAAAGATTACCCAAATCCATATTCTTTATCTGCTTTTATCTACATGCGTGCTATTCATATTGCAGCTTAATTCCACCACTGCTGCTGAGTGGACTATAATTACAATTATGGATAGATTGAATAATGATATTTATGAGCAGCCGTGGATTTCAGACCCCATATCGAGCAGCATTGATTATACGACACCTATTAAACCTCCAACAATGAAAAGGAATTCTAGTACCAATAAAGTTCCGGTGAAACAAGCACTTCGACAGCAGTCATCAAAGGCAACTATTGCAAGAAAAAACTCCACTATTCTTCCGAATTCTGCACAAACGATAACTAGGTCTTTGTCCTTTTTAGACCATACTCTTGAGGAAGAGGAAATGGAAGAAGAGATGTTAAGACAAAGTCAAGCGATTAGAACGCAGCCCCTTTCACCAATTCGAAAAACCATTAATACATACATACTATCAGATGTTTCCAAAGGCGTATTGAAAGCGTCTTTGACATACTTGATTGCATCATTGGCTGTGTACTGGACTTCATTTGCCAAGTTACTTGGATCAAGCGATTCCAAGCATTTAGTGTGTACGATTGTTGTGTATTTCCACGCAAGTAGAACTAAGGGTTCAATGATACAGTCTATTATGTTTGTCATATTAGCTATCTGGTTTGCATTTACAGTCTCTTTAATATTAATGAGTTTATCATCATACTTTTTTAATCAAGATAGCCCTGAGTTAGGGTATGGTATAAGTTTGGTGTTTTCATCATTTTCTTTGGGATTTATTTCTTTAGTCAAACAATTAGTGGGAAAAGAGACGTTCAACACCGCTTGTTCACTTTGTGCAATTACCATCATTTCATGTGTGATTAAAGAAGGTAGTAGGGATGGAAGTGTGGTTCCTTGGTCAAAAATCCATTCTATTTTTTTGATTGTCACCATGGGTTGTATTATATCTGTCTTGAGTTGTTATTTAATATGGCCTACTGTTGCTGAAGATGAACTTAAAAAGACTTTGAATGTAAATGCAAATTTATTGTCCACTATTCTCAGGCAGATAACGAACAGATTTTTAAAATATGAAAACATAGATACCCCTGAGTTTGCTGGTTATATTCGGTCTTTGGATGCGAACATACAAAAGATGGTGAAGTCTTTGGAAGAAACGAAATATGAATTACTAATTTACGGTAAGGAGAAAGAATACGAGTTACTTAAAAAAATAGTTGATGTTTGTGCAAGACTTAATATGTCAATGGGTGGACTAAGAAGATCTGCAGAATTCCAATATGAAATTCTTAATAACGGCAAGGCTATTGATCAAGATAATGATTCATATAGGGAAACCAGAACATTAGCTAGTTTTCATTCTAATCATGACGAGGCTCTCAGTTTTAGGGATGATTCAATTGACTCTGATGAAGATGTGATTGCAATGGACTCTAAGGAATTGCTAGATCTTTTTGTTTATTATTTAGGCCCCTCAATGAAATCTTTTTCCTTTACCATGAGATCAATCTTGAATGGCATATCATTTGTTGAAGATGGCAGTGTTCAAGAGAATATTTTCCAGTATTGTGAAAGTTTGATCCTAGCGAGAGATTTATTTAATGAGCATCAAACTAAAGCTATGGGTAGATTGTACAATCAAGATATTTTCAAAGAAGACACTGATTTTGATAGCAAAGTTGACCAAGAAGAAGTTGCCGCAAGTTGTGGTAATTTTTCTGGTATGCTATCTGAATTTGCCAAAGATCTTTCTACTTATCTAAGCATTCTAAAAGATTATAAAGTTTTGACCTCTGATATTGAGCCAGCTAGATCATTCGATTTTTTGAAGGTTTGGAAAAGAAAACAAGTCGTAAACTCTGCAAGTCAATACAGAAACCGCTCCATCAACGAAATTTTAGTTGGTATGAACAGGCATCGCAACGATAATGCGACGACTTTAGCTGTTCACAAAAACACTATAGGTTATAAAATATGGACCATAACCAAGCTGTTTCGCAGTGTTGATATTCAATTTGGTTTGAGAGTAGGATTAGGATCCTTAGCTATTGCCATCTTTGCCTATTTAGATAAGACTAAAGACTTTTTTGACGATTGGAGAGGTGAATGGGCTTTAGTTACGTTTTGTATTATTATGAATAAATCTGTGGGAGGAACAAATATGACTATCAAATGGAGGTTTATTGGTACTTTTTTAGGTGCTGTGAGCGCATATTTATTATGGGAACTTTTTGAGTATAACGTACTTGCTATGGCAATAGCAGGTTTTATTGTTGCATTACCTTGTTTCTATATTATACTATATTGGAAGCAAAACAATGCATTTGGCAGGTTCATTTTGCTTACTTACAATTTGACTTTACTTTACTCATACACGATGTCAGTTAAAGAGCCACAAGAGAATATCCCAGATTATGATGATGAAGGTGGTGAAAAACCTATTATATTTGAAATTGCAATTCATAGATTTATTGGAGTCTCATTTGGAGTTATTTGGGCGGTTCTTATCACTATTACGTTGTTCCCCAACTCGGCAAGAAGTAGAATTAGAAGAGGGCTTTCTCTATTATGGTTGAGAATGGGTATCATTTGGAATTCAGGGCCTTTGGCTTATGAATTTAGCTCAGAAACTAGAGATTATAGGCTGGTGGGAATCAGAGATAGGAAAATGGTGCATTCAATCATGGCTGAATTGACTGTCTTATTAAAGCAAGCTCCAATGGAACTCAGATTGAAAGGGCCATTTCCAACTGCATTGTATCAAAAATTATTGAATTCCACATCAAAGATTATCGATGCATTTGAGAATATGAACAGTATGATTGAAGTGGATACTCTTTTAACTGAAAATGAAAAGATTGTTTTGGATCAATTGAAGGAGGAAATGAGTGAATTGGAACACAGAGTTTTCCTTATTTTTTACATGCTAGCGTCTTCTATGAGACTCGAATTTCCAATTGCAAGTAAACCAGCCTCTACTGCACATGCCAAGGAAAGAATGCTTGTGAAACTAAGTGAGATTAGAAATAGAATTGATTCTAATAATCAAATGCTTAAAAATGAAGACTTTATTCTGTTTTACTCATACAATTTAGTGACGAATTCGATTACAAACGAGCTGGATGTACTATTAAATCTGGTGACAGATATATACGGTGAGGTTACGGAAGATACTCTGGAGCTTTGACACTGATTTTGGTGTATCTAACGTTATATAATTACGTATTGCAAGAATGATTTTTTTGAAATCATTATAATGAACATTTTAAGAAAACAGAGATGCTCAATAGATAAAACACGTGATCTGTTTTTTTATTGGTGTACTGGTTTGGTTAAGAGCGATGGCAAAAAAAAACTAAAACTTGCTTAATTAAAAAACCAAACACAAATTTAAGCCATGTTTCAAGATTAGTTTAACATCTTTCTTTCCCGATTACTTGTATAGCTCAAAAGTATCAGGGTAGCGTGAATACAAAACTAATCATTATGTCTGCTCTTGAATTTGATCACAATTCTGATTTTGGTAAAGCCATACAGCAACAGCTTTCCGCTGGCCTCAAAGAGATTGGTGTTACAGATGATACAGATTACATCTCTGAGTTCATCTGTGTTTTGATTTCTAATGGAAGAACTCCAGAGGAAGTTACCCAGGAAATTACAGGTTTATTTGGTGATAATGGTATCAACCGTGAATATATTGACAGGGTATTCAATGAAATTAGGAATGCACAAAACACTCAAAGCAGTACTACAGCTCAGCCTCAACAAGACGAACAGCAGCAAGAGCAACAACAGCAACAAGCAGAAGAACCAAGGCATGAAGTCCGTTTTGACGACTCAGCCACTCCTCAATCAGATAGCATGAGTGATGTCAAACCATCTTTTCCTCCTAGCGGTCCTTCGGGCCCAAGAGGGAAGTTAAGTGGTGGTATTGGTAAAGCTGGTAGAAATAACATTGGTGCTAATAAATTTCAAAAGAATTTTGCTATGAAAGGTCAAGATAATTTTATGAAAGCCATGCAAATGGCCATGATGAACGGTGCTATGATCAATCCAAATGGACCCCCTCTTCCCAAATTTAGGAAACAACGTTGTAAGAAATGGCCTCACTGTCCACTTTTCAAAGATTGTAAGTATGCCCATCCTACAAAAGCTTGTACTCAATATCCAAATTGTCCGAATGCTCCAGGCACTTGTAATTATCTACATATTCCAGGTGAAGATGATGAATTAGCTCAGGAGGTTGAAAGAATGAAAAATGAAAGAGCCGAAAAAAGAGAGCAAAAAGAATCTCAAAACAATGCTAGAACTTCAGCTATTGTTTTGTGTAAGTTTGGTGCCGTTTGTCAAAAAGAGCTATGTCCCTTTGGACATCCTACCCCTGCCAACAAAGATAATAAAGTTACCTTATTGGTTTGGTGTTCCGAAAACAAGAATTGTCAAGACACATCCTGTCAAAAGGCTCATTCGTCACCAAATTATAAGCCTGAATCAGCTGCAGCTTTACAGAAACCGGAAAAGACTTTAGAACAATGTAAGTTTGGTTCATACTGTAAGGATTATAAATGTCCAAAGAGACATGCCACTAGTCCTGTTTTGTGTCGTGAAGGTGCAAACTGTACTAGAATTGATTGTTTCTTCAGTCATCCTATTAATGAATCATGTAAGTTTGGTGCCAATTGTCGTAATGTCAACTGTGCTTTCCAACACCCTCCAGAAAGAGACGAAGTTTTGAATTCTCAAGGTGGTGCTGCTGGTCCTAAATCCAACGTTTGGGTTAATTCCAATTTACAACAAAGTGGCTCAACAAGTGAAAGACAATTTGCTGTTGCAGAAGATGAAGTAATGGAACATGCTCCTGCTCAAGAAACCGCTTGAATTTTGTGTTTTTATTATTTTTTACTTATATAGTTTTAGTTTTTGCTTTTTACGTATATGTGTTACTATTTTTTTTTTTTTGGATTTTTTTTTTATTTTTTTTTTTTAACTTTTTTTGGCTTTTTTTTAGATTTTCTTTACTTGATTCATTTCATAATTCTACATTTGTACATATGTATAGTCAATAGATATGAATTTTCTAAGGAAAAATAATTTGCCTTGGTGCACTAAATGAGTGTAATTGAGGACTTTAAAAAAAGCACTGAGAACAAAAAAGAAGACACATTTTATAAAATAAGTAGTTTTACAAGACAATTTTGAGTTGGATTTTACATATAACTATAATGTTTGATAGTAAAAGATTAAATTAGATTAGAAATTATTTATATAAATAAAAATATAAGTTAACGACAAATCATTTAATATCTCTTCTTACCAGCAGCGGCTTCATCAGCGTATAAATCTAATGGAGATTGAGTTAATTCGAAATCTTTCCATAAGTTTGGAGTTAAGAAACCGTAAGTGTTACCAATAGCAGCGAAAGTAGCCTTTAAGGTGTTTTCTAAAGTTCTGGTAGAACCGGAAGAAGAAGTGTAAACATCTTCAATACCAGCAAATTGTAACATGGTCTTAACAGCTGGGGAAGCAACGACACCGGAACCTCTTGGGGCTGGGATTAATCTAACGGTAACGGAACCACATCTACCAGTGGTCTTGTTAGCTAAAGAGTGAGGAGCACCTAAGTTGGAACCCCAGTAACCTCTTCTAACTGGAATGATAGATAATTTAGCGATGATGATAGCACCTCTAATGGCAGTAGCTAATTCCTTAGCGGCCTTAATACCTAAACCAACGTGACCGTTAGAATCACCAACGACAACAACAGCCTTCATTCTGGTTCTTTGACCGGCTCTGGTTTGCTTTTGAACAGATAAGATCTTCATAACCTTATCTTGTAAGTTTGGTAATAATTCATCAACAATTTGGTATTCCTTGACTGGTAAAGAGTGTAAGTAGATTTGTTCCATGGAGGTAATCTTCTTAGCCTTGACTAATCTACCTAATTTGGTGACTGGAGTCCAACCTTTTTCTTCAGATTGACCTCTTCTACCTCTTCTTGGACCACCTCTTCTTGGACCACCTTGTCTTCTTGGGGCTTGAGCTTGAGCTTCAGACATTTTGAATTAAAATAAAGTTTTGTTCTAAAAATTAAAAGTAAGTCGGAATATTACGTGGAAAAACGATGGTGGTGTTTTTCAATCGACTAATGCTTAATTACTAAGATACAGAGGAAAGTAAAAGGAAAACAACGAATCACCATCACAGTGTACTAACGTTTACACATTGATATTTTTTTTAGTTGAAGCTTTTTCCAACCCTCTTGAAACTTTTTCGCTGAGAAAATTTAAAATTACTAGAGGTGTGAAGTGTAGATGATTACAAGAAAAGAAGGTGTGACTGGGATTTCTCAGTCAAACGTTTTTGCAACCGTGCACCGGAAGTTCCTTTGTTTTTTAATAATGCATTACAACAAAACGCAATTTGGGAAGATAAAACCATCTTTTGTTAATCAGCACTACCTAGCTATAGTTCATTGTTCAATCTTGTTTTACAGCAGGTCGAATGTTCAAAGCAATCATATTTTAATATAATTGTCATAACGCTAGAAAAGTTTTACAATACTTGGTATGAATGAATAATAAGTATTTAGTTAGAAAAATCTCATTTAATGTGTTTAAATATATCAAAATGCATAAAACAATTAGTTTTAATAATTAAACAGTTATGTACTTTGACTCATATGGTTCTTCTAAGTACTTGAGTTCCTCTTCTGTTAAATTCAATTTTGTAGCAGCAACACAATCATCAACTCTTTCAAGCTTATTGATACCAATGATAGGGCAACAACCTTTATGAATAACCCAAGCGGCGGCTACGACAGCCATTGGGACATTCTTATCTTTGGCTAATTTTTCCACTCTGTGAATGATTTCAGCTTCAGAATCTGCTATTTTATTTAATGAAACATAAGCTATTCCTAAATCTGTTTTACTTCTGTCTGAAGACTCGCTAGTGGGTCTAGTTAAAAGACCTCTAGCAACAGGTGACCAAGGAATTAATCCTACACCATTAGCTAAACAATACTCATTTAATTCTTCTTCATCATGGCGGTAAAGTAAATTATAGTAACTTTGCATTGAAATAAATTTAGCCCAACCGTGTTTGTCAGCAACATTTTGCATCATGATAAATTGATAAGTTTTCATTGAAGAAGCACCAATGTATCTAGTATAACCTTCTTTAATACAATCATTTAAAGCACACATGGTTTCTTCAATAGGAGTAGTTGGATCAAATCTATGAATTTGATAAACATCCATAAAAGTACCCAGTCTTTCCACGGAACCTTTAGCAGCTTCCATGATGTGTTTTCTTGACAACCCCATAGAATTAATTTGATCATGTCCTGGCGCTTCAGACATATGAAGTGGAGAAACATCTTTAGCAAAGAAAACTTTTGATAAAATAACAACTTTATCTCTTGGGATGTTATATTTTTTTAAGAATTTACCCAAGATAATTTCAGACTGACCCATGCTGTATACATCAGCAGTATCAAAAGTTCTAATTCCAACATCGTAACATTTTTTTAAGATGCTAAAGATAACTTCTTCATCTTCCATGATCCATTTTTCCCAAGACTTGGAACCATAGGTCATACAACCAACAATGATCTTGGAAACTTTCAAACCACTGTTACCTAAATTGGTGTAAAAATCTCTTGGAATTGTGTCCCAGTTATAATTCATTTTTGTATTTTTAAATGCTTAATAGATTTATTTTTTATTTGTGATTGTCAATTGAACATATCTATCATAAATCAAAGAACAAAAAATAAGGAAATTAGCAAGTACTTATATAGTATTCCGGTAAAACATATATATATATATTATTTACCTCAGCTGATGGCTTCCAATGACTTGTTTGGGAACTTCAATCAAGGAGTTAGGAGTTAAATACAGCAGAGAAGAGTTTAATAAGTATTTATACAGCAAGTTGAGTAAAAATTTACAGTTCATATAGTATTTGCATTGCCTTGACAGATGGTGTGCAATGGCTTATTTGGGAATTTCAATAAGGGAGTTAGGATTTAAAGAGAACAACTGATTGAAAATCAAGAAATGAGACTTTGGATAGATGATCTTTACGCCTATTAGAATAAAAATTACTGGATTAGAGTAATGGGTACTGGGATTGAAATAGTTTACAATGTGATCAGTGTGGACCTAATACACATGGCTGCTAGAATTAAAAATATGTCAAAGTTTGGAATAATCAACCAGCGCTGCAATCCCAATCTGTAGCTGTCTGTAGCAGCAATGAAAGACCAAACCAGCAAGCTAGCAGCCAGCATAAACACCCGTGCATTTATAAAAGAAGATAAAACAGAAAAAAAACAAAAAAAAGGCGCAGCAGTCTCTTGCAAGGGTCACGAGACAGACGCGACTGCCACCATCCATTTAATCTACCGCCCAAGAAAGAACAAAAAAAGCACCGCCGCGCTGCCTCGAGCAACTTCAGAGAAAGCAAAAGAAGCAAAAGAAGCTGGAAGGGAGGGTAAACTGCCCTTGCTGAGCAGCAATCTACTGTGTACTCCTTACTATTTACTTACTACTCACAGCTTACTACTTATTGCTTACTACTACACAGAGCGTATTGTATTGTATTGTATTGAATTGGATTGCTATCATATGGTACGTGACTGCTGTATACATTACACCCATTGGTTCAATTGCCAACACTCATCAAGTAAAAGTGTATATATATATATTTATGAAAATTGTGTGTATAGCTAGCGTATATATAACCGTAAAGGTAATCTGTCTATCTTCAGTAGTGATAGTAGCTGTAAGCCCATGATACTATAGTACTAATCTCATCTCCCTTATCCCTTATCCCATTTCCCACTTCCCTTATTCCACCTCACTCTCCCTCTCACTCTCAGTCTCACTCTCAGTCTCGATCTGTCTGTGCCACACGCACATCACATTAACTTAGCAAACGCATAGCAAACGCATATACTATAGTATAAATACTCTGTGGAACCCGTCTGTCTCCTCCTGGCAATTAACTATACACCTTTCTATTATATTATCTTACTCTTATTTAAATCATCTTATTAATTATACTCTGTTTATTTAATAATAAGTATAGTTATAATTCATAATAATAACTATTATAATAATCACAATAATAATAATAATAATAATTGCTTCTTATCAATATTGTTATTATCCCACATTCCACTTTTATCTATAATATACACGCCATTATAAGAACCAAATACCTTCTCTAGAATCCCTTATTTAAACAATGTATGTATATATTTTTGGCATCAATCTGATAGTTGATTACAATTTGATCTGGAAACCTCATTTACTAACACACTAACAATCAATACTTATTAGGTCATCTGTTATTGATAGAGCTGAAAAGGCCGCCGACAAATTTGGTGACCACATAGACGATGTAGCAACTCAAACTCCTATTAAAGATAGTAAATCTCAAAAAGCTGAAAAGGAAGCTAAATCTTTAGCTAGCAAACTCTCAAAGAATTTAATTGCTTTAAAAGATTCTCTTGTCTCATATAGTTGTTCTGCTTATTCTTCAACTAAAGAAACTATCTCCAATAATCCTTTTATCTTTACTAACTTATTAGTTGGTGCATCAGGTGCTTTGGCAGTTGGATTAAACCCAGATCGTTTCTCAATGGCTAAATTAAAGCATAATGAAAAATATCAATTCATAACAGCTGGTATTTTAACTGGTTTTGTCATTGCTGATTCTTTATTCTACAAATATTTACAAGATAAAAAGAAGATTATTTAAGCCATTTAATTGATTAAATTTTGCTTTTTTTATATGTTTTTTTTTTATCTTTGATCTCTTTTCATCTTTTTACTTATTACTTATTATTACCTTGCCTTGCTTTGGCTTAAATTAAGTTAACTTACTTTTTACCTTGTTATCTCTTTATTTTGTATTTTTTAATAATGGAGATTAACCTGAAATAAGATTATTTGTTATATTACTTCATACTTAATAATCTCTTTTATATTATATACCATATATTATACTTTATTATTTATGATTTTGGCTCAATTTTATACGATTATTATATTATAATATATCTAAACAACAATATACTACCTATCCTATTGAATATCTATCATGTATAATCGTAATATGTCAATTACCCTGCATGAATTAATTTAATTTGATTCAAGACACTATACAAAATCAGGTCACCTGATCTCGCCTTGCCGCAGCTTTGCATTATCCTATCTGGCCTCACTTATTCTCCACAATCATTCATGCATGATAATTCAATTTTCCTTATTTTATCCAAATTTCTACATATACTATGTTCCGATTAATTATATATATCTCCATATGTTTCCTCCAAGCTAACATGCTTAATTTTGATTTTTAATTGACTTTTGTATTAAGTAAACACCTAGTAATAATACAGATGAGGTGAGAAGAATTGAATTGAATACATTCAAATAATAATTTGTATTATTCATATTATTATCCTGATCAATTGGCAAATCTAATAATTGGCCCTTTAAGCGTTTGGATGAATCTTTCATCACTTTCATAATTATAGTTATATACTTCTTTTGATGAAGCGAGTTTGAACCAAGATTAAATAATTCAATTGCACTTTCTAAATCTTCATCTTTATGAATAGTAATTAAATCATCTTCTTCATCAATGTAATTCATTTCAATATTAAAATTTCCTAAAATTGCTTGATTTGAAAAAGTAAGCTTTTTTGTAATTTCAGAAATAAGTTTATTGTATGCTCCTTTTAAATTTCTTGTATCTTTTACTTTGAATTTCAATTTATAAATCTTATTGTTGAAATCAGTTATGTTACTCTTCACTTTCACTTTAAAATATATTGAACTCAAATCCAAGTTATGAAACATACTGGTGGTAGTGGCGGTGGTGGTGGTGGTGGCAGTATTGAGGTTTATAGAATTTTCAATTTCACTGGACAACATGTTATAGTTATTTGAGGTATTGTCTAAATTACTGTTAAGTGACATAGACGATGAGTAGTGTGATGACTTTTTCTCTTCTTTAATGAAATAACCACGATTAATTGAAACTATTTCCTCATTTGCGTCTTTTGTCTCTTCTTCTTCTTCTCCTTCTTCTTCTTGTCGTTGTTGTTTTTCTCTTGCTCTTTGAGTGTCTTCTTGCTCAAAACCTAGACCTTTAGATTTATTGCTTTTTTTCTTCTCCAGCTCATGGTGACTTTGCATACTAGTGGATTTATTGATATTACCGCCAGTATTATAGCTTACTGACTTTTGCTTTAATAAGTTGATGTTATTTTGACTTTGGCTATTTCCAATTGAAGAGATTGAACTCCTTGTAAAACTCAATGCCCTGGAGCTTAAATTTAGCTTTTCATTTGATTCTACTGTACTTAATGGTTGATCTAATGAACCCCAAAATTGCCTCCAGGCTGGACCTTCTTTAAAACTATTGTTCCCATTATATGAAGAATTTATTGACATTTCATCATCTTCCAATAATAAAGCTTCATCAGGATTGGAATTTATCATAGTACTTGAGTTATTATCAATGAATGAAGAATTACCATCCAGAATTTTTAATAACGAGTAAGTTAATTGTAAAACACTCACTAGTCCAGTAACTTCATTGGTATCATTATTAATGATTGGTAAATTCAAAAATTTTCCCTCATACATCATTCTTAGAGCTTTATGAATTGTTAAATTCTCATTAGCAAAATTGGGTTTAGGTGTCATAACTCTAGCAATACTAGTCATGCTTGGATCAATGTTTAACGCTAATACCCTGAATGCTATATCTTTTGTAGTTAAAATTCCTATAATTTTATCTTTATTATAGTCATCTGAGTCAAGATTCAAATCGTCGTCGTAAATTAAAACAGCAGTGGAATTTCTAGCTTTCAACAACTTGGCAGCTTCTGATACTGAGGATCTTGAAGATATAAATATAGGTTTATTTATAAATAAATCTGAATCTCTCAATATCACTTTCAGATCGGGTTGGGTCATTAAATCAATTAGCCTTCTAAAGTCATCCACTATCTTTTTCTTTTTAGCTAGAATATTGAAATCAATTAAATTGACATTGTCGTGATCTTGTTCCTGTTCCTGCTCCTGCTCTTGATCTGGATCTTGATCAAGTGGATCAATTGAATCAAAGACTTGGCTATTTAAATTATTCATGATTGATTGTTCAGTCAGTTCCCCATTTTCATCCTTACTTATAAGACTGTAGTTGTTCTTTTTATTATTGGACTTCCCTTCATTTTTGAAATTATTAACCACATTTTGTAAATCCTCAAAAGTATTCTGTAGCTTTTCGGCTTCTAATGACATCTTTTCTAATCTAATCATAGCATGATAAAAACATTTGGTAATATTTAACATACCTTTGACTACTCCAGTACTCATATCAATTAACGGCAAATGCCTTATTTTTTTATCAACCATTAATCTCAAAGCTTCATTTGCCGAAGTATCAATTGACGATACATGTGGATTCTCCGTCATAATAGTATCTATAGTCTGCGAATTAACGTCTTTCATATCAATAGCAACAACACGAAAAGCAAGATCTTTAGCCGTTACTAATCCTCTCAGTCTATTAGTTTTAATATCCACAATATTAATACAATTAACCCGATTATCATTCATTAATTTTGATACTTGTAAAATAGTACAGTTTGTGAAACAATTAATAGGCTGATCAGGCCTTAATGAGAACACACTGCCCGAGTTGTTCCGCTTTAGCAACCTGTCAGTCATTTCCCTTGTTAAGTAAGTACTATTATCAGAAAGCTTAACTTATACTCATCAACGATACCCGTACGCGTAAGGCTGATTGAAGTATTGACTTGTATGCACCTCAGTTGTCACAGTTTAAATTTATTTGAGCCCTTTTCCTTATCTCTCTATCTCTGTAGAGAAGTTTATAAATAGTATTGTGTTATCGCATGCCCTAACCTCAATCCGTGCACCGCTAAATATTGTGCAACAACTTATTGTGTTGTAATTGATAATTACTAACGAGCAAATAAGTCTTTCAAACAGTTCAATCAGGTCATTAATGCAAGCAAAATTAAAGCTTTAGAACCCAGAATAACAAACGGAAAAAAACAACAACAGCAGCAACCTTTTCTTTTTGGCTGGGCAAAGCTGTTACGTCTGTGACCTCATACAGATGCAACGGGACCAAAAACAAATCTGACATTCGAAACCTCGCAGATGTATGGCTTCTTAAACGCAAACTTTTATTGGGAAGAAGAAAGGTATCTTGGCCATTTACTGCCTTACTTTTTTTGGTTTTTCAATTGCCGAAGTTTTACTATGCTTGTCAAATAATTGAAGGTTTCACGGTTAACGAAGGAGATTCAAAGAATGCCAGCCGTTTTATTATATTACTCGTTATATTTTTAAGAAAATAGATAGGACTCATCTTAGATTTCAAGCAACTGCTTGGCTTTTAGCTGTGTCAAAAGTTGCCTTAATTGTTTGACAATAAGAAAAACCTTATTGAACTTTCAAAATCAGCTAACTTTTTATTCTCAACCAAGAACAGACTTTCAAGAGGCGGATTTTGAGTGACAGTCTAAGTAGTAATTTAAAGTTGCTATTGTTTTTCATGGACATCCAATAGAAATCTTAGATACAAGAAAAAAATGTTAGTAAAAACTAGTGCACTCTTCAAAACCACTTCAGTACTTGCTTTCAATTAACTCTTATTACTCTTCTAGAATACACAAGTGTATTGTTTAATGGAAACAACATATTTCTATTGCTTGTAAGGGTACAAAAAGAAACAGCTAAACTAAAAATAGCCGGTTTACTATTCAGTAATCTGGCAGAAAAAGTAAACCACGGTGCCAGAAGCACCAGGTGCTAAACATGACATATTTAATTAGTGATCTGTATACCTAATCCGTTGCAAGTAATGAAGAAGTTATTTTGACAGGTCAAAACTATAATTTCCTCGGGAAATGAGATTCTCTTACTGTCCATACATAAAATGTTTGCTGATAGTAAACAAAAACGTCATTCAGATAACGGTATTCTCCAACCAATCAAATTACGAACGTTCAAAAGCAGTCATGCTAGACTAAACAGATAACAGTTACTCTTCTATTGAAATATGCAGATATTGATGAACAAGATATCGTCTTTACTGTAAAAGCAGCTAGGCGTGACGTTGCCGCTTTTGTAAGATAAAGTAGAAGCCTAGATTTGGGCGATAAATTGTCGAACTTGTGTATGTTTAGTATTGTATGATTGTAAAAACCTAAGCAAAACATCACCACTAATCACACTGAAGAGAGCGCGTAGACTCTTTCGCACATAGCCGAACAAGACATAAGAATAGTGATAAGTCTTCCAGTAACAGATAGCCAGCTGAGGCAGTTTGAAGTAATTGGCAGAGAACAGTATGTTAAGCTATCAGATTCTGAAGGCAGAAATATACTGCCTTATCAATGCTGTGCAAAAGAAAAGAGTCTATAGCACAGTGCCGTCTTGCATCTCGTTTCTTTTTCTCAGCAAAGCACTTATTCCCCTTTTTTTGACCCCGAGTCGTCTAAAAGTTTACAGCTTGGAAACTCATACCCGTTCAACGCAGCTACAAACTTGAAATTTGAGCCGGCTGCAAGGTAAGGAATGGTAGTCGGTGGACTATTGTTGACAAAGGGTGCATACAGTGCTTGATGAAATGAGCTGACTTGAAAATGAGGCGAATAGCTGTTCCTGAGCCAAACTTCCTTTGGTCACAAATTCCCAGGCAGAGAAACCCAGCCCAAAAGACACAGCCACCTTCTGCTGCAGATGCCGGAAAAACTCAAATGTCAAAAATAAGCATTGCACGCTCAATAGCGCATTTCAAACCGCTACTAGTTTTTTTCTCTGTGCAGGTTAAGCTTTGTTACTGCACTCACAACAACCTGTATGTTTACCTGTTTCCTTCGTCCCGTGGACAGACCAGTTATGTAAACGCCGATGCCACAATTCTCAACAAGCCCTAGCTAACTACTGGGATTCGCTGATAATTAGTAAGTTTTAGCAACCAATAGAAAGCAAGCGTTAATATAATACTACCAGCGGTCAATATCAGGGCAGTTATCACTGGCAAAGTAACCAAGTAGTTGCACATGTTATCTCTATTTTCTTCCTGCATTTTAATAATCAAAACGCGAGTAAAGTTTTTAACATTTTGTGTCGATCCAATTATGGCTGTTGCCAACTAACATTTACAAAGACAACACGGTTTAGAACTTTCCATTTAACAAACTGTGCTTGAGTTAACCTTGCATAGAATAATTAGTATATGATCAGTATTATTATGATGTAATGAAGATAAATAACACCGTTATTCATATTAACAAACGCAAAGCTTAGTTGCTTGACTTCAGTATTATGATTGCTAGATCTCTCAGCTTTACCATGCAATTAAAAAATATTTTTGAATCTATACAGCTACGTAGATCAACTCGCATACCCCTTCAACAAGAAGGTTGAAAGGTGCAGCCAATGTGGTTCTCTTACCCGAGAGAAAAATATTATTTCGACTACGAAAACAGACTTGCCTTTTCTCCAGGATTCCACAGTAAGCAAAATATCTGGAAGCCTCCCATGAGACTAAAATCGGCAAGTGAACTTTTTTTCTTCAAAGGGTACATGACAAACTATAAATTCTGTAAATACACTTATAGCTTTCTTTACCGAACTTTCTATATCGCATATATATATATATATATTCAATATATACATTTGAATTAAAAAAATTGAAAGTTATTGCTGTTACCTTTGCGGGGAAAATGTATTACTGATAGAGATCTATTGTCCATGTGCTTTATAATCGATTGTAGACATATTCAAAGGGAGGGGGCTACTTGGTATGGATAGTCAGAATCACAAAAACTAGGCAGCGAAGCGAGAAGAAAAAGCGTAGTGTATTAAATCAATTCAAAACCGAATAGAGTTTCCGGTAAACTGTAGTCAAAAAAAATCTACCCCAGGACACACCGCTATCTCTTTGACAACGGATTACCGCAGGATGGACCTTAGAAGTTGTTAATATATGCATTATCCAAGTCCTTTTTTTCCATCTCTTTAAGTCTGCTGCCACGGGTATGTAGAAGCGCAGCAGTAAATTTTTCTGTCGTAAATATTTGCTGCAGAACAGCTCTCTATTGATTAGCCACGAATTACCTAGTTTTGCTTCTGCATTTGATAAACCCAACATACCGATCTTTGATTGGCTAAAAGTTAGTATCTAGTTACTTTTATCAGAATTTGGTTGGCCTTATCATAATAGCAACAATGATCGGAAACTTCACAGAAGTATCTACGCGCAACATCAACTGCAATTCAAATAGTGAAATGCAATAAATATATAGGAAGGATTGCAGTGGTTGGTTGTTTCTGCAAAAACGTCGAATCTATTACGTGCCATAATTTGAACTCATCTTTGTTTTTGTGAACGAGTGAATCGAAGGCATCAGAATTAAGACAGTAATGATTTTCTTCGTCCATAGTTTTGAACAAGTAAGTTTAACTTCTTATCAAATCACTTTATGAGTAAGATGATCGTAATGCCACTCAAGATACCATATATGCTATTTAAGGTTCCATTCCTTTTCAACGGTAGAGATCTGATAGCATCAAACTTTAGACCCATGCCGCATATAGCAAGGGGATCGCAATTGAAGTTTCGGGAATAGAGGAAGGAAATAAATGTGATTATGCGCGGTGCCATGCCTCGATTTTTGCTGTAGTCTCGCAGTTAAGTTTTTGCGCCAGCGAAGGAATCATCACTGAAGTAGCAATTACAAATATTACATTTTTCGGGCGCAGAAATGATAATACAAAGACTAAAAGAATAACAAAGAATCAATTATTAGTACGTCTAAATTCTTCAGTTACCGAATTTATTCCATGGTATTTTCAAAAGCTTTCACGTATACATAGTTAATTTTTTGTGCAAAAACTTCATTAGTGCGCCCAGTTGGTGTTTGAACGAGCGCCTTCCGTCTTGAGGTATATGTATACAAAGAAACTTAAAGAGGTAGAACGTTCTGCTCTTTCTCTATGGTTCATCACCTGAAAATATACACAATATGACATTTTCTTAGTCGAATTTGTAACTATTTAGTAAAAGATTACATGCGTGCGATTCAAGTGTCATCCATGACTTACACATAGCTATACAGTGCCTTTTTTGCATTCTATCTCGCAGTTTAAAATTACATGTTTTTGACGGTTATGTGGTAATTGATACCTAGGTTCCCTGGTGCTTAGAATACCATCAAAATATAAATGGGATTTTCTCGGTAGACGTCATGCACTACATGGAAACTGAGGATAGTCTAGGATCAACAGCAATATCATCGATTTGCACTAACATGCACATGTATCCTGCAATGTTTTTTACTTCACTTTCATTCTCACATACTTTTAAATATTTCTTAAATGCAGGTATATTTATTATTTAGTTAATTTAAAGCTAAGTAAAAGGGCGTGAAAATATGTGGACTCATTTTGAAAGAACTTCTGAGAAGAAAATTTAGCGTTATAGTGGATGGCCTTGTGGTAAGAACCCTAATAATAGCGAAAGAGGATTAAAGCACAATCAACAAGAAGAAAACTGTGCTGTGTATTCTCCACTGGAGATAATACAGCTAAAAAAGCCGTTAAGATGATGCAAGTGAACTTTTGATTGCTTCCTGCTGAAAAAAATGCCGTTTGGGATGTTTCTTTTTCTGAGAAGTTTCCGCCTCCATCCAAGTTTAATCCATCTTGCTTCCAAGTAGTTGCAAAATGCTTTAATCGTCATGAATAACCATTTGTATACGTTCTCAGCCATTTCCCAATATAGCAGAGTGATAACGATGTGCAGGAAGCGCAGTGAAGCTTTGCAAGGAAATTGGTGATAAAAAGAGTTGGCTGTGGTAATTTTGTTACCTGCGCTGTGGCTATGCCTTGAAAAAAATGAGGCAGAGTAGCTTCGAATCATCCATGGTTGTTTGTTTACTATGATATGCATGGAAGCCTGGGTTGTCTGTGCCTCTCTACAACCTAGAAGGTTGAATAGTCCATCAACTGAGGTTCCTGAGCCCCCTTAGTGCGCATAGACGACTCTATAGTATCAGTTAACAAAATTCGAAACATACTAGACCTATCCAATCACAGGAAGCAGTACTGGCTGGCCAACTACTCCACCCACTAGCATGCCATACCATCCCCTCAAACCGACTTGTGAGATCAAAGAAGGCGAGCGGAAAAACAAACAGAATTGCTTTTTCCTTTCACTTGCATAACTCTAAAACATCTACTGTGTGCATTTATGTTCATGCGCATGCACACCAGCTTCTGCATTGTGCTTCATGCTTTTTATCCATTCACCATTCAACCTTTCCCAGTCACTTAAGTTTGTTAAACATAGCAAAGTCAAATCAAACTTGGTCTTATATATATCGATGCGTATATCTCTCCTCTAACGTTCACCCCTCCATGATTCAATCGTTTCCTTTATTATCTATCTATCATATTAATTACTTCCTTAACATTGTATCTACTATAGTCACCCCACAGTGCTTAAGTTACTAAGTCCCTTATCGAAGCTCGCCACTATATTTAAAGTAAGGCTAGAAACATAAACGGTTTTCCCCTGTTATATCGGTCCACAATTATTTACCTAATAGCAATTGTGGTCTCATACTCTTTTACGGCCTTTTTTAATCTTTGGTATAATATATTGGTTTGTCTCTTTATTAATCAGCATCATTATAGGGATATACTGCTCATTCGTTTTCAACATTTTTTTTTCTATAGTGTCCTCTATTTTGCTTCATTTAAACAGCTCATACTATTATTTCCAATCGACCAATCCCATACAACGAATAAATTTATACAATGTTTTCTCAAGCTTCATCATCTTACATGCCATTTGACGATGTGATGGCTAACTTACACTATAGTGTGTCTCCTTTTGATCAATTAAGCATGAACCATGACAACACTCAATCAACCTCCTCATATAATAACAATAGTACTGCTAGTGGTAGTAACATTGGTTATAGCTTCGCTAATTTTATAAAGAATGAAGGAGCTGCTGCTAACTCCTTAGATGATTTAAACTTTCCTGATTTTGTTGATGATATCAATTTACAATATGTGCAACCTCTCAACACTAATGCGAAGAACAATAATAAAGGTGTTATGTCTTTAGCTGAATCTCAAAATATTAACCAATCATTTGTATTTGGTCAACAATCACAACAACAGCAACAGCCACAAGATTCTTTTTTTCCTTCTGTTACAGCATGTACGCCACCTCCAGGTCCTCCTTCAGTATTATCAATGGCTTCTTCGCAAAACTTGGTTAGCAGTATTTCTATGTCAGCTTCAAACTCTACTAGCTCAACCAATTCAACTGCTTATAACACAACTATCAATCCAAAATATGATAATTTATATGCAAGACAATTACAAAACACAGCTGGCTTAAGTCAAAATCCAAATGATTTGCATTACAGAAGAGATAGCATTGAAAGCGAGTTTGAATCGAGTTTCAATACTTTACAACAAAACATATCTCAGACAATAAATCATAATCAATCAGATGATTTGATTTATTTTTACAACACAGACTCAAGAGGTATGATTAATCAGAATAACAATAACCAGATAATAAGTAGCGATCACTTCAATAATCAATTAGATTCGGGAAATCTTAAGTTTGAAAGTGCTACTCTGGAACATGGTGATAATGAGGAAGAAGATGACGACGATATCACAGTTCCTTTACCTCTAACTAAATCTCAATTGAGACTAGATGACGTCGCTTCTACTGGGCTTGCTGAAGACAATTCCAAATATTTCTTAGGAAGATATCCTGTTGTTCGTGGTATTACCGCTGGTGGTTCTACTACAAGACCACCAAACTCAGGTCCGTTATCTAAGACTAAGAAGAATGGTCTCAACTCGGCATCAGGTAATGCCCAAGACTATAAGTTTGTTAAGGCTAAGCTAGTACTCAAGAATGGTGAGGTAAGTAACATTAATGGCGATTCTTGGTCTGAAGCTGAATTAAAAGATAAAAGACGTATTTTCAGAATCGAGAGAAGACAAAGAGGACCAGAAATTGAAGCCTCTTTTCATATTATTGGTGCAGCTGAGGAAAATGTTACACCAGTACCATCTGATGATCCAAACGTTGATATCGTTGAAATCTCATGTCTTGAATGTTTATGTTACAGAAAAATTAATGATGATGGCGTGATAAAGAAAAACTTGTCTGGTAACAGTAGAAAGCGTGGTGCATCATTTATTGACGATGATTTACAAGAAAATGATGCTTTATTTGATGATGAAGACGACCAATTGAGCGATTTTGCATCTTCAATGGATGAATTTTCTCCATCTTCTACCGCGTCATCATTAGAGAATTACAAGTTAACAAAAGAATATTATATCACAAGTGTTGAGGTTATTAAGATTGTTGAACTACTTATTGCAAGCGAAGGATTGAATCCAGCTGATTGTCGTCGTGAAAGGGGTAGAATAAGGTCTAACTTGGTTCCCTTCTGGTCTAAGAAATCTATTAAATCTAAGAAATCTTCCAATTCCGCCAACAATAGCAACAGTAGTAGCAATGTTTCCTCCTCGTTACCATCGACTCCACTGAACTCTTACAACGGTTTGAAATCGAATTCAGAATTCAGGGATGAATTGGCTCAAAGAATCATGGGCTATAAGATCAGAAAGCCCAGAGGATTTGATAAAGAAGTTCGTATCTTAAAGTGGGAAAATTTAGTACCTGCATTAGAGAGAGCTTTACAAAGTTATTATGTTCAATTACCATCTGATCCAAAAAATTGGTAATTGATTGATTTTTTTTATTCACTATTTTACTATCTCGTCATGTCTCTAATTATTATATAGAATGTTTTTTATTACTTGTTTCGTTTTTTCTCTTTTTAGCTATTTACTTTTTACCTGAGGTTTTTATCCATTTTTATTTAATTTTGCTTGCGTCTTTTTTTCAGCAATATGTATTATAAAGGAGGCTTTCTATTTTTATGTGAGCTTTTCTAGCTACTGAATATACCCACTGATTTGTTATCAACACTATGAAATTTATCTTATCTAGTTCACAGTAAAAAATTTAGCTTAGATTTAGCATTTTCATGAATAGATAAAAAAACAAAAGAATCATTTTACCGATTTGTCATCTTATTATTCATTAGTTTAGCTAGCCTTCAAACCATACAATAGAGTCATGTACAGTAATTCCGCAAAAGGTGAGACAATAGACCGAGAAACAAAGGTCGTAAATTTGAGCAGCTTAGGCTATTATATTTTCTGCGAGGTGGATTGTGCATGTTACTATTATTGATTTGCAAGCCAAAAAAGTGATTCCTACCGCGCGTTCACGGTATTTTTGCCGTGGATGTGCATGCAACCCACGCGCCGGCACCGTGGCTAGCATGTGATTGCTTATTTAGTACCCCTGGTTGGAGAAAGCAGACAGAGCGCATCGGGCATAACATCCGGCAGAGTACACGTAGCTAGAAATGGGCAAGAAATGGTTTCTAATGAGCATATACTGCTGGGCATGGGCTACACGATAATCGGGATAGTTTATCGGTGGTTTGTAACAGTTGGGAGCAGTGGCGTACCGTGCCTTCCTCAAGGCTACTCGAAAAGGAAAGAACTAACCATCAACAATAACAAGGCATGTCTAGCGAAGCTGGACCGGTAAGTGAACAAACTTATGCCTGGACTCAGCGATTGAACTATTTTACTAATGAGTCTTAGTCGCAACTAGCATTAACTAGCATATTTTATTTTTCTCAGCAAGAAGTGTATTTTTATTTGACTTATAAATTATTGATAGTTGTTTGTTTCTCCAATTTGATAACTTGCAATGTCCATTTTTGCCAAATTGATCTAGTTTAGTATGTCTGGATCATATTGAAGTGGAAATAAGTAAACATAGTAAGAGCGACATACGGTCCATTTTTTGGAGTGCGAATACAAGGCACACAGCCATGCACTGCTGTCTTTTCTTTTTTTCGTGAAGATACTGTAAGCTCAATTACGTAGGTAAAATCTTCGGTAATGCTTTTAATCATTTGGTATTCTTTATTATCTCTTGCAATGTGTATACATATCTGTATGTATGTGTGTGTGTATGTATGTGTGTGGATAGGTATAGAAGGTATACAAACTTTCGAAGGCTGAATGCAGCATATTCTTTTGCTTGTTTCCCTTGATAGGAACTCAAGAATCTTTGCTTAAGCTTTTTAGCTTCCTTTACCACATCTCAGGTTTTAGCTCATTCCGCTTCCTTAAAACTAAGCCCTTTTTTAAAGTTTCATAATGTGGTATCAGATAGGGAGAGCAGTGCAAGATCTGCTACTTTCTTCCCCTTGTTATCAAATCTGTCTTATCTATTAATGAGTCTTCTACTACTTCTATTTGTCTTTGAAATATAACCTCAATATTTGACTTGATTCCGAATTATCCCTCGGCAATAAATCTATGATGGAATTGCACAATAAGGTCTTAACAAAGAGCTGGCAATCCTCCATCTATACACTTGTATCTTCACTCCATGCATTTCTGTTACTTCGAAATGCATTAGCGCATGCGCTTCTGCATCTTTCGTGCTTCTGTAACAAATCATAAGTCACAATTTTGTGACATTTCTGTCTATCCTGAATTAAACCCCTTAATGTTTTGCCTTTTATTGGTTTAATACAGGTTGATAAAAAAGTTTCGGAGGTTGATACTCAAGTAAAGACATATTTCATGTATGCTCTCATCATTAAATTGTTTGTGTATTGTTCAATTGCAACAATACAAATAAAGCATTTTCTTAGTATATCCGGTTTGCCTTGGTATTGAATTTATTGCGTCAGCTACTATTTATGCAGGCCTTCTAGCTTGAAGGTCTTTGGGGACAAGCTTACTTTTTGGGTGTTGTTATCTATGCTCAAAAATAATATTGGACTCCTCACCATGGTAAAAAAGTATAATAAATCCAATAACAAAACAATAAGGCTGGTAAATATTGTAACATGCTTCCCCTTATAATTTAACGGGGGATTCTTTGAACACGTAATATATATACATCAGCTAAGCATTTGTAGCGTAATCAATTTATCGCACAGAAAGTATTAAATTGTTCTGGAAACCATCAAATGTATCTATTCAGGTACCATATATTTCTATTACACCGAATGTTTCTTACCATGAAAAGTGAAAAGAGAAAATAGAAGCAAACCAATGCGGGCTTTTGTAGGTGGAGTCCAACTCAAAAAGACTTAGAAGAGTTGGATTTGGAGACATAAACAAATCAATGTAAGAGGCATTAAATCAGGAAGCATCTACTTACAGATAGTGTGCGTGGCTGTAACTATATTAAAACAATAGGAAACTCCCATTAGTGAACCAAAAAAAAGTAACCAAAAAGGAATCTCAGTGAAAGCAAGAAGCAAAGGTTATAACGGTTTCAATAACAAGTTGACTCTGAATTCGTCATAATTTTGACAGCCACGTTGAGAATGCAAAATTAACAATAAAAGCGGGATAGCGCAATTAGCTATTGAATGAAAACGCCCCAGAGGGAAGGTTTGATCTAATCCATTGTCTTGCATGATGTTAGCTCCCCAGTTCAGTTTAATTCAACTACAAGCCAAGAGGAAAGATACTTGATAAACGGAATTCAGACACCACGATAAAGTAGGGCTTTGGGAGAGAAATAATTAGCTTTTATCAATGTTTATATTTGTAAAAAAACTCAGTTGTTTATAATGTTAAATGTGAGTGAAGATAAATGAATAAAGACTAGTTATCACAGGATATGTTTGATGAAAACGGCGGTCACTCTCTTTATGCGATAGCTTTTTAGCTGGCTTTAAAATAATAACATATAAATTATGTTTATTACGGGTTTGATCCCAATAAACAATGTATTACGTAAATCTCGTCATTGAACAAACCGCTACTGAGTATCCTTTATACAACACTATTAAGCTAAACATGAGCTAAATGTAATGATCACTTTTGTGTAATATGGTTCCCTTTGTCAAGTTTCAAAGGTGCAATATTTCGTTAAGTTAAACTATAATAAATTCTATTACATTCTTTCGTCTTTTGGATATTATTTTGTGGTTGACTTAAGTAGCATTGGAAATGGTCGATTATACACCACTTGCCATTTTCTATCTAGAATTTAAAGCTTAGCCTTGTTTTGTAGAGATAGTTCAACGGTAATGTATCTGTAAAGATGATCCTAACCGGCTTCATTCATACAATCGACTATTCAACTCCTTTGTCTAAAAAGTGGAGAAGAGTCCGAATTTTTCCCGAAATCTAATAAATAATATAATATACAGGTAGACGGTTTACCGTGTAAGCTCTAATTTCCGGCTCTTTATTAGTTTCCGTTTTTTTTTTTTTTTTACTGGTGGTTAGTGGTGTAGTAATGTTTTTTTTTATCTTATACCGACGCGACGCGTTAAGCATTAGAGATACATCTATAAGGCATCTTTTACATTGATGATATCAAAAAGATAGTAAGCAATTTGCCGCAGGATAGGTTATAATAGGGAAGTAATAAAGCGTCAAAAGGAACAGCTGACATTGTTTGGAAAATGACAGAATGTCTAGGGAAGAATTCTAAGAGGACTTTGCTTGAAGAATACCAGACGTTTAAAGATGGGAAGTCGAATAGTATACAGAGTAGCTTAATTCAATTCAACCAACTCTTATCTGGATCTAACGGGTTCAAGTTAGGTTCAATATACGATATTAGTAGTTGTCCTGGTAATGTGGGGAAGTGGAATTTGATCTTTGACATAATGTTAAATTTTTTACAATCTTGTGATAATTTAGAAAACAACAAAGTGCTAATTATAGAGACATATTTTAGTATACCTTGGATACGATTAAAAAATGATGCCAGGTGGGACGATGTCAAGTACAAGAATTCTGTTGAGATAATTAAGGTCAAGACTCTTTCCGAATTAATTGGGTTTTTCAGACTTCGATTTACATCCTTGGATAATGATTTGAAAAAAAATGGAAATGAAGATGAACATGGAAACAAAAATGAAAATGACGATATCAAGGATAAGTTTGGATTGATTTTAATTGATGGATTCAGTTATCTATACCAAAAAAGTTTAAACGAATTAATAAATTTGAACAAGAGTAATGGTGCCGTACATAATTCTACTAATACTGCAAATTGTGATGACATCGACTCTGATGATATGGATGAAGACGATATATGGATCAAAAAAAGAGATTATCAAGGCAATTATAAGATGAATAATGGTACTATGAATACTAATGGAGTGAGAAAGATAAATTCTCTCAAGACTATCAATTTGATTGTTCAAGATTTATTTGTTATACTGAAAAAAATAAGTGAGGATAATAAATTAATTACGATAACAACAGGGTTGATGAATACAATCAATCAAAAATTTTATAAACCAAAGAAGAAAACACTCAATGCAAAGCAGTCGAGGAAGAGACAAAGGCAAATATTAAATGGTAAACCAGTGGCATTACAAGATAATACAATTGATGCTAATGATACAGATGAAAGTGAAGAAGAGAAAGATGATACATTAGCTCAATCAACTTTAATTCCAATGTTACCATTAATTGGTCCTTGGTCTTCATTTTTCACAAACAGAATAATACTGTATAAAGACTGGTATAATTTAAAGACAAATGAAAAAGGGATTAATAAATTTGGAGACAATTTGAAACTTGATACTGATTATAGAACTGTTAATTTAACAATTGAATATTTAAGTGATTTATCACATTCTAATTTGATTGTAAGTTTAAATTATTTGATTTACAAAGTCAATAATTTGAATAATTCTCGTGAGTTTCGAAAAGGTAGCTTTCAAGTGATAAAAAAGAAAAGTGGTTTATCTGAAGAGACAATTTGTGATCTTCCTTCTGTATAATAAAGTATATAAAATAGCATATAACTTGTACATAGTCAGAATAAAAGTTGAATAATAAAGCAAACGGTATTTAACCACCGAAACAAATATTATTTGTGTGTGCATAATTGGATCAATGTACACTGCCTCAAGCTTGTTTGATTTTTTTTGGTTACTTTACAACATTTTAGTTTTGTTGTGCTCAGTATGAACTTTTAAATTTAGTGTGTATAGGCACAAATTAATGGATCATAATCAACTCATTAGAATAACTAATGGTTACAAATATTACTCGTTTGCTAATTGATAAGTCAATACATTGTAATTTGAAAGACAAAAATAAATTTTCAAAGAGTATCACTAATTTGAATGTTGATGAGAAAAATTAGCATAAATTTTAAACTTCAAGACCAAAATAATTTACAACTTACTTAAATGTTTTAACTAACTTTATTGATTATTATCAAGAATTGTATACACTAGTTTGGCTAAAGTTAGACTTAGATTTTACATTACTTTAAATATCGATAATGTATGATCACAGTGAGGTCAAACAAGAGATATTTAAGAAATGGTTATTTAAGAGAAACGAACGAACAAGGATTTTTTTGACAGATACCAGTGGGACAGAACTTTAACTATGTGATCTAGGAAACAAACAAATAAACGATTTAGTTGTTTTGACTTGTTTACGAATTTCATTTCAAATGAATCAAATTTTTGTTGTGTGATTGATCTGATTTGATTTGAGTTGATTTCTTTTGTTTACAAATAGCAGTTATCATTTCAAATCATGCAGTTATTCTAGAAATTTTTGAGGACCAATTTTATATTATTGATCCATAATAGAAATTACCTAAAAAAGCTGATTGTTTCACAGCAATAACAGTATTAATAGTAAGGCAGACCAAGCTAAGTGACAAAGCACAAAAAAACAAAACAAAAATCCACACAATAAGTAAAGCGAGTTAAATTTTTACTTTTTTTTTACAGACTAATATTTCTTGGTGGTCATCAATTTAAGATGAGTAACTAATGAGGAAAATTAAAAATAAAAGAATGTAATTTTACACAAACCTATAGCTAGTTAGTATAGGCGTGTTTTAAATGAAGCGAGCGAAATCAGTATCAATTTCTGAATTGAGGAGAAACAACATGGACGTTTTGGGATTTGTTAGTAAAGGGGGAAGCAAAAAAAGCTGTATTTTAAAAAAAGGCACCCGTTGGAGTTCAAAATAGAAACAGAGACAGAACTGGAATTAGAATTACGCAAGAGAGAAATTATTGGTCGGGACAACTTGAGATTTAAATATAGAAACGGGAAAAGCAAAAAGTAAGTAATTTAATATAATAGATGGCTTTATTAATAGAAGCGTCTTTTTAATATGGAAAAATAAAGAAGCTTAGCTCAAAATGATGGTCAAATAAGCCGATGTACAGGATTTCCTACCATTACGTTAGTTAAGAGCAAGAGATAGAGAATAGATAGTACGACTTGAGGCTGTCAATTTCGCTTTGTTTTGATTTCTCAGTATGCGGTTGCTAGACTATAGTACTCTATAGAACTATATGCTATATTACAGGAGACTAATTCAAATGAATAAAGTGAAAGCGAAGAGCTTAACTGTAATATAACTGAGTGTGACTTAAGGAATCGTTTTGGTATCAATTGAGGAGGTGCCCTGCATACGGTGCTATAGGAACGGACCAAAAAGGCGGTACTTTTAAGATGTGGGATAGCTAATCATTAGCTAGCTAGCTAGCTTAGCTAACTATCTAGGCTAGGAGCTTGCACTTTAAAATAGTAGTTATTATAGTGAGAGAAACGGAGAGAAAGAAGAAGAAATAGGAAGAGCAGGATGTGGCACAGCAGACGAGCGAGCCGAAAGTTGTTTCTTTTGCAGTGGCGCGAGCTAAAGAGGAAGGCGGCTTGCCCAAAGCGGACGGCACAGCGAGCGAGAGAGCAGATCATGGTGGGGCTAGTGGGGCTAGTGGGGCTAGTAAAGAGATGTGGCAATGTCATCTCATAGCAATAGCAAGGGGGTCATTGATCTGTCCGTGTATGGATAGTAGTATTCGTAGTGGGTGTTGGGCCGGATTATAGACTCTCTGGACAGTACTGGTAGTGCCGATAATTTGGCTTGTAAAAGTGTAGCGATAGAGAGAGAGACAAGGATACCCTACTATATAGAGAGAGCCTGAGTAGGCACTTGTTATATAATATGGAGCATGGAAGAGGAAAGTTTGTGTACTAAAAGGGAAGTATGGAAATTTGGTAGTGCAGCGATTTTTTTGTTTTGTATTTTGTGTTTTTGTTTGTGTTTGTGTTTGAGATTAGCTCTAGAGAAAGCTTGGTATTCATGGCTTGATAGTTGTCTGTATTTATAGACTTATTAAGCTGATATGTGGGTTGTGTATGTGTATATTTATATGTATATGTACAACTTTAGAGTGCTTTTATGTTGTATCAATTGTTACAAAGACCATGTTACTCTATAAGCGTATAAGCACATAAGCGTATAGTAAAGAATACTCATAGTAATACTCATAGTAATACTCGCAGTAGTACGAGCTGTTCTATAAATAACACCTGCATCGAAGAAAGTCGTGCGTGCATTTTAAATTTTTTATTGTATGCGCTCTGCTGAGCTTCTTTTTCCACTTCATTTTTAATTACACTTTGGTTTTATTTGTGTTTGTTTACTTATTTTTGCCTGATTTTGAAGTTTGGTAGTTCAAGTATAAATACATTTGTTTCTCCCTCTTGAGATTACACTTTATTTGCCTTCACTGCTCTTTTCTCCTTTCTCTTTTTTTTTTTCCTTCTCTTTTTTTCTCTTCTCTCTTTAACTATCGTTCATTAGTCTCTCGCTTATAACTAATTAAACTTATACCAACTACAAAAATGCAATTCAGACAATTAGCCCCATTAGCCTTAGCTGCTTCCGCTTTTGCTTACTCTAACGATACCGTTTCCACTTACACCTACGTTACAACCGTTGATGAAGTCGTTACTGCTATCACCACCTACTGTCCAGAATCAACTGTTATCACCACCAACGGTGAAACTTACACTGCTACTGGTCCAACCACTTTAACCATCACTGACTGTCCATGTACTTTAGCTAAGACCGTCACTGTTACCACCACTTGTTCCACCACCTTAGCTTCTTCTGCTGCTTCTACCGCTGCTTCTACTGAAGCTTCTATCTCCACTTACGAAGGTGCTGCTGCTCAAGCCGGTGTTGCTGGTTTAGCCGCCATTGCTGGTGCTGCTGCTTACTTATTATAAGTTTATTAATAAATCATTTAATTTGAAAGATTAAGGAGAGAAAGAAAAATGGTATAATTTTATAATTGATTTTTACTTTTATAGTATTTTTGTTCCTTCTTTTTCTTTCTTTATGTTATGTTTGTTTTTAATAAAATTATAATATGGTTCGATTCAATACAATTAATTCATTACATTGTCGTCTTTAATTTTTTTATAAAAGAAAATTGGTTTTATTTTCAACTATTTTTTCTATTTAATTCTGGTCTTTTTTACTTTTTTTTAGTATATACATATAGATTATCTTATTTGAAAAGTACTTTTCGACTTTTTTAATATGTATTTATTTGAATTCAAATGCTACTTGATTTCTATAAATATAGATCGATAAATTATTATCAATCCCGAAAAATCTGTAGTTACTTTTTTTTTCAATATAAGAATTTATTTATATTACTTTACAAACTTAAAACTGTACTTCTAGCTAGCACTTAATGACTGATCTCAGATCCATTGGTAAGTAACTATTAAGTTTCTTACGTCATTTTTATAATTCAATTGCTTGATATTTCATTACGCTGCGCAGCACTTTAAACAAAAGTTATCAAATACAATTATGCTTACAATTTACAATTCCTTTTTTTTTTTTTAGTAATTTTAAAGGTGCCTAGAAATTAAAGATGAAATAATGTCACAGCATCAGAGAGTTGGTGATAGCACACTATGTTTATTGATGAAATAAATGATGAATGAATAAGTAAATGAAATAATGAATGATCTTGCTTCTTTGAGAAAAGAAAGTGTTAGCCACGCAATTATCCCATACACTACTTAGTTAACTCCAGCTGGCTTTGTTTTCCTCTTGGCTGTTTGAGCTACAATTTTTTTTCAACCTTAATAGCTGACCTTTTATTGGCCTACCATTAGCTAATGATAAGCCATTATCGCTTTAACTCCCTCGCCTCTATGCTTTTGTTCCTGGTGCTTATGCTTAGACACTTGCCGTGTGTCAGTCAATAGCTGAATAAAGCAATTTAATGATTAAGGCAATAAATAAGAACCTAACAGCTAAGCTTCGTTGATTCCATATATATATATATATACATATGTACGTAATTAATTTACTAAATAATGAATGGAATCTGGCAGCCTCTAATTGAGTAAAGCAGATCCTCAAAGGTTCACTTTCACCTGTTCCCATTTCATTGCCAATACCATTTTCAAATTTGCCACGCAATATATCTTATGAGCAGCAAGTCTCAACTCAAACCGTGATTTTTCTGCCTAACTGAAAATTTTTACTAGGGCACTCACGCTCACACGCTCACGCGGTGCAGTGCGTTGCCTCACTCCGGCTCCTGATATACATTGTATAGCCGAATTAGGAGATTTAGTGTCGTATAGCCTCTTCTTTTTTTTTGTTTAGTAGTTTGTGTGGTTGCCTGACCTAGTCCCCGTTCAAATTACTTGTTACTAAGTTGAAGAGCATTGTCAAAATCACAGTTTCCCTGACAGTGTGTGTGCTTGCTTAGATGCTGTGCCAGAAACTTTTCACATAATAAAGTTAATGACCACCAGTACTCAATCATATATATATGTATATATATACTGAAACAAATGACGCCAGCAATATAGTCCAATCTACAGTAGTGCTCAGAACACAGCATAAACTCAGTTAAGACACACTGGGAACTTTTGGCTAATCTCTTGCAACTCTATCGTTTTTTGTTACAGAAAAAACGACTTTCCACCTAATACGGTAATCGGGTTACCTAACTGACTTTTACTAAGAAGCGAGATTGCTGATCGTCGTGCATAAATCATTAAACATGCTTGGTGTGGCTGGTGACTTTTGCACCTCCCGCTTTGTTGCCGCTTTTGGCAAGTAATCTTGGAGACGACTAAAAACACTTTAGTAACCTCTGTAAGCTCATCTTTATTATATATAGATAAGTTAATTTTTCTAATTTATTAACAAATAAAAATACACAAAGTACATACAAATGACATGAACCAAACAACAATAACCAAGAAATTATCAATTGATTCTTTGGTACATTAATAAGTAAGCAGTCTTGTAATTATTCAAACCGTTACCTCCAGTTAATCCATTCTCCAGCACTTCTTCAATCTTCAGATTATCAGTGATTATATTATCATCTATTCTAATCCACTTGCCCGAATTCAAAACATCACTGGTATAATGACCCAAATCTGTGGATCTACCATGATGATATACAACACCAATTAATTTATACCTTGGTTGATTTTTGCGAGCATCTAAATTATTTTCATTGATACATGATTTAGAGATACAAGATAATGGTAAATCTAATTCATTGTCATATTGAATCTTTTTATGCAATTTTTCAATTCTTCCAATACTGCTAGCATTTGCAGCATTAGTCGACATTGACGAAGATGGTGATGGTGGTACTGGGATGGAAGATCCATTCATTGAATAACCACCAGCGTTATTACTACTTCCATTATTTTTCTTCTTCTTAACACTCACAAAGGCATCTTCATTATCATCTCCATTGGCTTCATTATCGTGGTAAATGTATCCAAATCTCTTTAAATGAATAATTAAAACACTAGGTAATTTATCAATGAAATTTTGCTTCTTGACAAATTGATTAGTATTTATTGAAATCTTCTCCATTTCAGAAAATTTATTGAAAGCACTAGTCAAATCCGTTGTAGATGGATCATCTATATCCAACTGAATATGCATGAATGGATCCAAAGTTATACTTGCTTTTTTAGAATTGGGTATCTCCAGTTCAGATCTGAATTGCCCTCCAAATAATAATGATATAGGTGATGGTTTAATTTCAACATTATTGTTTAATGTTGAAACTTTTTTCGTATTGTTCACTTCTTGCCAACCATTTGAAGTTCCACTGGATGTAGTAGTTGAGTCAATATCTGAACTAGTAGTGCCATTATTATTACCCTTGATTATTTCTAATACCTTCATCACTTTAATTTTGGTTTCATTATCATTAATACTTTGAATCAATTTATTCACTTCTGGAATAGAAGTATCCATTAAACTCTTAATGAATTCTTCATTTAAACCATCTAATAAATAACCCAAAAATTCCTCCGCATCTTCTTGTCTACCCAATTGTAGATGTTTGAACCTTGGTAATTTATTGATCGAATTGTAAAATGCCATGGGGTTTAAATTCTCTTTGAAGTTATTGTTGTTATCGAGTTTTCTAATGGAGTCAATAAAATCCATCACAGCATCTAGTATTGGTGTCTTGGACTCAATATTTTTTTCAAAATTAGGAGCCATCATCTTATTCAAGTATATTAGAATTTTAACGAATGGTTCGCATGAAAATAATAGTTGTAAAATTGAGTTCATATAACAGATAGAACCGGTATTGATTAATCCATGTGGTTTGATGGAATTTTCGTTGGAAAACTTAGTCATTGATTCAATCATATTTTTATCAAACATAACTTTTATCAATAATAATCCTAATGGCTTCAAAGTATTGTCCATTGGAATATATGATGACTTCAGTGTCATGGATCCTGATTGGATTGATAGTGAACCATCTAATGTTGATGTATTGTTTTGTGTCGGTACAGAGTTGGAAGGTGATGATGCTGATGCTAGTGCGGATGATGATGATGGTGATGTAGAAGCATTAGACTTGACATTTCCATTAGTCTTGGTGCTGGAGTTATTACCAGCAATATTCGCTACCAAGTTCCATTTAATTGGAGTCTTAACTGCTCCTCCTGATGGACTAGTCGTTGATTTCGCTTGCTGGGATGGCGTACTGATTTTTTCAGTTTCTCTATTAATTTCATCATCTGTTATTGGAGTTTGTTCTCTGGAGCTGGATTTAGAGGTCTTAGCAGCTAAAGCTAAAGCTGCTTGTTCTTTCGCTTTTTCTTCTAACTCTCTAGCCTTTATTTCTTTCAATTTTTGTTGGCGTTTCTTTAATTCTTGTCTTTCCTTTTGAAGTTGTAATTGTCTTTCTTGATCTTCATTGGTATTATAAATAGGATTAGTCAATAATCTTTTATTTCTCAATGCAACCATTCTATGAATTTTAAAATCTTCTTCGTTTGTTCCAAAATATTTTGGAAATATGTTTTCATTATCATTATATTTTGAGTTTCTTATTATGAAATTATCAATTTTTTCACTGTCTTCTGGAGTCAAAAGATCTTTTCTCAAGATCTTAGTAGTATTTGAAACGCTATGCAGTTGTTGTGATTGGTCATCATCATTTTCATTAATGGTATTAGTTTTATTATTATTATCGGATTCATTAGTAATTTCGGTTGTATTTTCAACATTTTTCTGTATACTTGTGGAAGGAGTATTTTGATTAGTGGTATTATTAGAATTAATTGAGGTATAATTAGCGTTAGATGCGCTGGTGCTCAAAGGCAAATGCTGAGATGAAGATGAAGAGTTTATTTGAGTTGCTGTATTAGACATAGTGTTATTACTGTCGATGGACCACTAAAAAATTATGAAGTATGAGTATTTTATAAGATCAAAAGTAATAATAGTATGCAAACTGAGAACAAAAATGCAAATGTAAAAAAAAGGAATGCAAAAAACGTGGTTTAATCAATAGACCAGGTAATAAAGTGGGAGATCGCAGTTGATACTAGTAGTATTGATTAGATAAACGTTTTGAAATCAGTGGAAACTCGAGTTCCTAACTAAAAATATATTGGTCTGTTCTCAAACTATAAAGGTTAAGCTAAACGGGAGAGGCAATCTTTTTGATCGATATGGCAGCCGTGAGAAAGGTAATATGCAGAGTATGTAAACAAGATAAAGTGTATGGATCCAGGTGCTCTGTGTGGCTGGAATGCAGGTCTACTCTTGATGTAGATGGTGGTATAAGACTCGTTGCTCTGGGATATGATGTGATGCAGACTGATCAGAGAGATTGGCCATATAGCCCTGAGTAAAGCTGATGGGCCTCTGGATTTTTCATTTCCATTTTCCTTGAATTCAAAAATCGCTCTGTGGTTGGACTAGCGTCTGCGCCGCGCACACCGCGCTGCTTTTAGTCTGCTTATCTGCTTTTCACGTATGGGTGCTATATGTTTGGTTGGTACTATGCTAGGCTCAGTTGCAGGTTTAACTGCCCCAGTCTGTCCAGAACTGCCTTGTTGGGGGCCAGTTGCAGTTTGTCACGGTGTCGCTGCCGTATCTCATATGCCAGGAGGTGTCTGCAGTATACCGGCCTCGTAGGTTCTTCCTGTGGCTCACTTGCGAACAGCTCGATCGTGTACTGGTCGCAGGAGCAGTAATGGTGCTTGATATCTACCTTTACTCTCTTGCCGTTCTCCGTGGCTATCACCAGCTGACATGCATCAGAGTCATCACCGTAGACTACAATAGCGTTGGATTCCAAAATCACCAAGGCATTGTAAAAAATATCCTTGAAAATTAGACTTAATACCAGCATCGCATCTTTATTTATAGTGCAGTTTGATTTCGTGATTCTTTTTTCATTTGGAAGTTTTGCAGCAGTTTGTTGGTCGCTCACCTCCATAAATAAGTGCCCAATGTTATATTCTATAAGTGAGCTTATCTCCTCCATGCTGTATCTTTTCTTTTGGACCAATTGCTCCAACACTACACATACATTTGTCAACCCCAGAAACACTTATACATGCTAAATCAGTCTTTTATATACAAAAGCCGCTGAATATTTCTGCCAATTATCAACCGTGCACCTAAAATTTTTTTAAGAGTAGATACTCTTTATTTTTATGGTACATACATATATTTCATAGATCTTGAATGCTAAACAGCTTCACTAGACCAAAGGCTTCTTCATAAAAATACGGACTATACCGTTTTATGAAGCTACATTTACACAATAATAACTATGGATGACTTGTTTGACGTCTTCGACGAAGCCCCTGTACAGGACATCGAATCCTTAGAAAGTAAAGTTACTTCTAACAAGAAAAGATCTATTGAATCCGAAGATACTTCTTCTTCCATGCATGACAGCAATGGAACTAGCAAAGAAACAGTAACGAGTCACGAAAAGAAGAGATCAAAGAAGGACCCTAAGTTATTGGCTCCAATTGTTGCAGATTCTATAGAAATTGAAGCTTCTAGAGAAGTTGCTGCATCTGACGGTTTGTTAGGCAAAAAAGATGGCTCAGCTTCAAATGATGATTCAACTACTACAGCCCCAACAAATGTCAAATTGAGCCACCAAGTTAGACATCAAGTTGCCGTTCCCCCAAATTATCCATATGTCCCCATCGGTCAACACAAGCGTTCTAAAGAGGCAAGAACATACCCTTTTACTTTAGATCCTTTCCAGGACACTTCTATTTCATGTATTGATCGTCAAGAGTCAGTTTTAGTCTCTGCTCATACTTCAGCTGGTAAAACTGTTGTTGCTGAATATGCAATTGCACAGTCACTGAGAGACAAACAGAGAGTTATTTATACATCTCCAATTAAGGCACTTAGTAATCAAAAGTTTAGAGAATTACAAGCTGAATTTGGTGACGTTGGTCTAATGACCGGTGATGTAACAATCAACCCAGATGCCGGTTGTTTAGTCATGACTACTGAAATTTTGAGATCTATGCTTTATCGTGGCTCCGAAATCATGAGAGAAGTTGCTTGGGTCATTTTTGATGAAGTGCATTATATGAGAGATCTTTCAAGAGGTGTCGTTTGGGAAGAAACTATTATTTTACTACCTAACAAAGTGCATTATGTTTTCTTGTCAGCTACTATCCCAAATGCTATGGAATTCGCAGAATGGATTGTCAAAATTCATGATCAGCCATGTCATGTTGTTTATACTGATTTTAGACCAACTCCACTGCAACATTATTTATTCCCTTCTGGGGGTGATGGTATCCACCTTGTTGTTGATGAAAAAGGTACCTTTAGAGAAGAAAATTTTCAAAAGGCAATGACATCTATTGCAAATAAAATGGGTGATGATCCAAACTCGGTTGATTCAAATGGTAAAAAAGGTAAGTCATGGAAAGGTGGCCAAAATAATAATGGAGGCAAAACTGATATCTACAAGATAGTTAAAATGATTTGGATGAAGAAATACAATCCTGTTATTGTGTTTTCTTTTTCCAAAAGAGACTGTGAGTCGCTAGCTTTAAAAATGTCCAAATTAGATTTTAATACAGACGAAGAAAGAGAAATGATTGTCAAGATTTTTAATAATGCCATAAGTATATTGAGTGATGATGACAGAGAATTACCACAAATTCAATCTATTTTACCACTGTTGAAGAGAGGTATTGGTATTCATCATTCAGGTCTGTTACCAATTTTGAAAGAAATTATTGAAATTTTATTTCAAGAGGGTTTTTTGAAAGTATTATTTGCTACAGAAACTTTCTCTATTGGATTAAATATGCCTGCTAAAACTGTTGTTTTCACTTCTGTCAGAAAATGGGATGGTATCAAGTTCCGTTGGGTTTCTGGTGGTGAATATATTCAAATGTCTGGTCGTGCTGGTCGTCGTGGTTTAGACGACCGTGGTATAGTTATAATGATGATTGATGAAAAAATGGAGCCTCAAGTTGCTAAAGGTATGGTCAAGGGTGTTGCGGATAGATTGGATTCAGCTTTCCATCTAGGCTACAATATGATATTGAATTTGATGAGGGTTGAGGGTATTTCACCAGAATTCATGTTACAAAGTTCGTTCTATCAATTTCAAAACACAGTTTCTATCCCAAAGTTAGAGCACAAAGTTGAGGAATTGAAAGATGAGTTGAATGAACTACCAAAAATTGACGATTATCAAAATATCAAGGAATACTATGACTTAACTAAGCAATTAGAAACATATAATGAGGATTTTAGAAAAGTTATTACTCATCCATCAAATATTTTACCTCATCTGAAAGGTGGAAGACTAATCAAGGTCAAAGTCACTCCAAAAGACCAAGACAGTTCGCCCATGGAGTATGGGTGGGGTATAGTCATTGATTTTCATAAAAGACCAACATCAAGAAGGGGAGAAACTTTGAATTACACTGACCATGAGTCATATATTGTTGATGTTTTTGTCAACTCCATGTTTGTTGATGCTCCCGTCTCCTTAATCAAGGCTACTGATCCTAACTTACCCATGGGTATAAGGCCAGCCAAAGACGGCGAAGAATCAGTTAGTCAAATTATTCCAATCACATTAGATTCAATCCAGTCTATAAGTACGTGTCGTTCTTTATTACCGAAAGACATCAAGAACAAACAGGCTAAGAAGACTTTGGCTAAAACTTTGAAAGAAATTGTGAGACGTCACCCAGATGGGTTACCTTTATTAGATCCTTTAGAGAAAATGCATGTAAAAGATGACGATGATTTTAAATTATTAGTCAAAAAAATTGAAATTTTAGAGTCAAAACTGTACTCAAATCCATTGTCACAATCAAAGAATCTTCAAGAATTATATGAGAAGTATTCATATAAGATATCTTTAGAAGAGCAAATCAAACAAACTGAATTGAAAATCAATGATGTCCAATCTGTGATACAGCTGGACGATTTGAAAAACCGTAAGCGTGTCTTGAGAAGGTTAGGATTTACTACACAAAATGACGTTATTGAATTGAAAGGTAGAGTGGCATGTGAGATTTCAACTGGTGACGAATTGTTGCTAACTGAATTGATTTTCAATGGTACGTTTAGTGATTTAACTCCTGAGCAATGCGCTGCTTTACTTTCATGTTTTGTTTTTCAGGAAAAGGCAAGAGAAGTTCCAAGATTGAAACCAGAGCTATCGGAGCCACTGAAAGCATTACAAGAAATGGCTAGTAGAATTGCCAAGATTTCAAAAGAATGTAAGATTGAAATCAACGAGAAGGAATACGTTGAATCATTCAGGTCTGAATTGATGGAAGTGGTCTTTGCTTGGTGTAAAGGAGGTACATTTACAAGAATTTGTAAAATGTCTGATGTTTACGAAGGTTCACTTATAAGAACTTTCAGAAGATTGGAAGAATTAATAAAGCAACTTGTCGACGTTGCCAAAGTCATTGGAAATGTTGAATTAGAAGAAAAGATGTCAAAGGCATTAGAGTTAATTCACAGAGATATTGTTTCCGCCGGTTCATTGTATCTTGAATGAATGCAATGCCCTATCATTTTTTTGTTTATATAATCTATGTACAGTATGTATCCTAAATAGAAATCAAGCTAATGTATCATAAATGTCAACCGATGGATCGACCGATCTACCTTGTGTCATAAGCGTATAACTTGAATATACTTTTTGTTCCCAAATTCCCAATTTGTCTTTAAAAAATAGTAAATTTTCAAGTATTTTGACTTTCAAGTTCCAAACTTCAGGATTTGACACATTAACTATGTCATCTAATAGCCTGTTAACTGCAGTTGGATAATCAAGTAGCAATTTTTGGCAACTGTACCAACTGGATGACATTGATAAGATAATATCTAAAAACTCTATAGCCTGCAAATTCTGTAACTTTGAAGAACTTAAAGCCAGTTGTTTGAAAGTACTTTCATCAGCTATTAGATTTTTGAGAATTTTTATAGTCTTGGAGTTTAGTGTAATGCTTTGAAGAAACTGTGTGCCTAAATATTCACCAATAATTGATGGGGAAACATTAGATAATAAATAGTTCGAATCCTCTTGCGAAGTAAACCCCATTTCTGCCTTTTGTAAAATCCTATATTTTGTTTGCAAAAGCTTGAATTTATCAGGGAAACATATGGATAAATTCGATAGTAATATAACTGGTTCTAAGTTAAAGAAAAATTTAGAATCACTTTTGAAACTATCTTCAGCATATAATCTTGTGCAATAGTCTAGTTGATCGTCAATATTATCAAGTATAAATTCTAGCTGTTTGTAATCGTAGCTAAGCGTGACCAAATTGTTATAAAAAGAAATCAAATATGCTAGAAATAAAACGTCCTCTTCTTGAACGAACTCGTCTAGTCCAACAAGATACAGTTTTTTAGGTATATCTTCTTTCAAAGAGATGAATAATCCTTGTATTAAATCTAAAAGACGAGGTTTCAATTTCCCACTTTGATCCTCATTGAATCTCATATTATAAAATATCTCCTCTATTTCCTTTGATTTAAGTCTTCTTCTAATTAAGTTGCCTCTAGACGACAGTAATATAAGAGCTTTTTCAGTTTCGTTGACTACTTTGGTAGATGTCTCAGGTATGCTTAGAAGGTTTACCATTTTCGTTATCAATGAAGTGTTGGCTATTAAATCGGCTGGTTCAGCATTACCAACAAGTTTCACAACAAGAGTAGCAATTTCGTCAATGGGACTTTCGATTCCTTCATTTATAATGTCCATTGAAACATAGTTCTCCACTATTGTTTCAAACTTGAAACCAGATAAGACAGCTGCGAGTAAATCTACTGTTATTGATCTCAATTCCTCATCTGAGCTTGACGTTAATAAAGATAAAAGCTTAGGAACCAAAAGAAAGCCTACTTGGGTCAATTCTTCATCGTCTTTAGATGTGTTTGAAACAAGATTTCGAAGCTTAGCTAGACTTTGTGAAATGATTTTGTAATTCGGTGGCGAAGGCGTACTTTGAAGTTCATCTAAATGAACGCCCAGTTTGACCAATAAAGGATCATTAACGCTATTAAACATAGACATTGAATCTATGCTTTTTTTTTTTTCAGTTGCAAATACAGCGTACAAACCTGATAGATCAGTTCTCTGTGTTAAAATTGGAAAGCTAAGTAGGCAATGTTTATAGAGCCGAATGTAAACAATATTGAGGAGTGAGATTACAAAAAATATTTTTTTCTCATCTATATGTAAACTAATAGGCGTTTTGTGTATGACATTACACAGAATCATAAATCGTTTGGTATCTGGAGCATAGAGAGGTTGACGTATTGCGATGACAAGAAGTATCGAGAGCTTTATATTAGCAGACCCTAAGTTTACGGAGTCTAGACTTCCCTCTTTGTATTCCAATTTTAATCATTTGAAAGAACTTAATCCAGATGGATACGAAGCAAATATAAACTCGTGGAGCTTGATGTTGCAGGAGTTGATTCAATCAGGTTTACTTGATGATACATGTGCCATGGACAGCAATCATCTTCAGAATGCTTTGACTTTGCATAGTAAGAATCTCAAACCAAGGGGGCTTAACAAAGTTCTTGATAAAATGCTCAAAGATAATCAAATCATACCATATTCAAAATTTAAAAGTACATCTATAAGTGGCTACCAACATAAAGGTCTGATAAAAAGTTTTCTATCTCTTTCTCCCATATTTAATGGGAATTTTACTTCAGGGTCGGATGATGAAAATGGTACTTTGTCCAAGGACGAAAAATACATAATGATCTCCCAGTTGAAATCAATCAGCCAAAAGGTACTTGAATGCATTAAACAAGAGAAACTAAGTATAGTCTCCAAAAAGTCTCTCCATAAAACGGTGACATTAGATACTAAATCACCTATTACTGACTTTGATTTAGAGTGCTGTTTATTTTATTTAGCCAGAGATTTAAACAAAATCAGAATGACCTCAAATGGGAATATACAGCTTATTGATCAAAGAAATGATACACTCCCTGACGACCAGATAGATTCAATTGCGCAATTGAATGATGCTCGTATAGATCTAGAGGAATACAGTCTTGAGCTTACAACAAAACTCACAAAGGTCGAAGAAGAGCTCAAATGCATCATCAATACCCCGAGCGGAACTACAAGTCTTGATAAAGCCTCTAAATCAAGAGCGAAAACCTTGTTATCTATAAAGAATAGACTTATAGAATCCATAAAGAACACTCAGCAGTCACTTGATAATTTGACTCTGGTATGGCTAAAAGTGTCTGATGCTAAAACAAACTTGATTACTAAACAAACACTCCAGGCCAATTCGCAATTGTTGAAAGACTTCAACTCGCAAATGGGTGACGTCAGTAATGTTATGAAGGAAGTCAAAGAACAAGTAGGAGTGGCAGACGAGGTATCTGAGACACTGGCTTACTCAGTTAACAAAAACCAAACAGAAGACGAGGAGCTGGAAGAAATGCTTGCTAAACTAAAAGTCGAAGAGGAATCGAAGCATTTTGAAAATGCGAAGAACAAGGTGCCTGGTCAAGAAGATGTTAAAGAAAGTTCCGATTTGCATATTGACGTGGACTCTGAACTAGAGGCTAGATTGGCTAATTTAGCTGTTCCTACCAGCCATCCGAGGTTTACCAGCCAAGAGAAATCCTTCGTTGCAGAAAGTGAAAAGCCCTTGTTGAACAGCTAAGGTACTTATCTTCATGGGTTTAGATATTACTGCTTTTTGGGAAACGGCAGTCCAGTTAAAGTAAACTTTTGTGTCATATAACTAGAGTGCAGTTAAAAGACAGAGGTCTGAGATCCATAGTCGGATTTGATACATAGCATCATGCGTGATCATGCGTAATCATGCGCGTCTTGCACCGATCCGAGTATTTTACCGACTCGGAATTTCGGAAAGGAAAAAGTTTGTCTCACATATAAATAGATAAGAACTTCTCCGTTTGAGCTTCAATCGCTTCTCAAGTCTTACGATTCTTTATATACCTTTTTACTATCTATCCATCCCTATTAAATACCCTTTTAATATTACTTTTTATAATGGCCCCTACCGCTACGGAAGAAACAGTACTGAACACCACTGCAAGAAGCATTCCAAGAATCAGCCTTGCTAACCATGAAGCTCGTCGTGAGGAAATTAAAGAAGAGATATTTGCAGCAGCCACAACCGCTGGGTTTTTAACTCTTTGCGACCAAGCTTATCCTAATGTTCAAGACATTGAAGAAATGTTTGCTTTATCCAAGCAGTTCTTTGACATGCCATTAGAATCCAAAATGAAGACTCCACATGAAAAATTGAAAAACACAGGTTACGAGTCAATGAGTCAAGTCAGACCATCAACTGGTACTGCTGATCAGAAGGAGTCAACTCAATTACAATTACATCGTTTTAATGAGAACTGGCCACACGCAGAAGATGTCGGCGAAGAATGGAGATTGAAAACAAAAGAATTTATCCTCAAATGTCAAAAGATTAGTATGTTTATCATGGAATTATTTGCAGAGAAATTAGGTTATCCAATTGACTTTTTTACCAAAGCTCACAATATTGAACTTCCTACTGCTCAAAGTACTTTGAGATTGTTGCATTATTTTGACTGTACCGGTAAGAAATTTGACAAATCTCAGTGGAGGGCTGGTCCTCATACTGATTTCGATTGTTTAACTTTATTATTCCAAAGAACAGGAGATCACGGTTTAGAAGTCTGCCCAGGTAGAGAAGCTCATCATGACTTTGGATATGGTGATGAATGGACACCAGTTCCATCCGTTACAGGTGAAATTGTTATTAACATTGGTGATATGTTAATGTCTTGGTCTGATGACATCTTGAAATCTAACTTTCATAGAGTTAGACTTCCTACACCAGATGAAAATACCAAAGATAGATACACCATTGGTTTTTTCAACCAAGCTAACACTGATGTTGAGATCCAAGGTCCACAGAAGAAGTATCCTGTCACTACTGGCCGTAAGTTTATTGAAGATGCAATGAAGAGAAACTTTGAAAGATTACAACAAACCCAAGCGCAAACTGCTTAAGTTGTTCCTGCTTTATAATTTGAATATGTTATACTCTATGAATTTTTTGGGGGCTTTATTTATTAATCAGCATTGATTCTAATTCTGTATATTTTTTTTTGTTCATAGGTACCTTTACATATTCAATTTTTTATACTAAAATATATTCGTCTACAATTTAATCAAACAATAAATATCAAACAATATCCAAAGGATCAATACTGAAAATCTTGTCAGGATTCATGATTCTTTTAGGATCTAAACTGAGCTTTATTTGTCTCATGAGAGCGATCGTATCATCACCCAACTCCATATGTAAGTACTTCCTCTTACCTGTTCCCACACCATGCTCACCTGTACAAGTTCCTTCGTTATCTAAACCTAGGACAACTAAATCTCCAACAAGCTTAGCTACTTTTTCCTCATCCTCGGGCTTGTAAAGTAAGTTAAAATGAAAGTTGCTGTCCCCCACATGACCAACAGTTGCAAAATTAATGCCATTATCTCTCATCGAGTTGAACGATTCTTCAAGAACTTTGGTTAATCTTGAGATTGGAACAGCAACATCAGTTCCCCACATTCTAACATCTTCAGCAATTTCATTGCGAGCGTAGTCTAAAATGTAATAGTGTGAATTTTTCCTTAAAGAGAATAATTCATGTTCTTCCTCTTTATCACGAGGAAAGACTATAGTTTGGCATGAATGTGAGTGAGCGATTTTGTCGACCTCTTTCAAGTATTCATTCACAATAGTCTTGTTTAAACCACCAATGGTCAAGAGCAACGAAGGTTTCTCAAGCCATTGGCGGCTAGCACCAGCGTAATTAAAACACTTCATCATATCAGCATCCATTAACTCTATAGCGTAGAGAGGAACTCCTTTTCGAATTAGTTCAGAGACAGTGTCAGTTACATTTGCAAGAGAGTCAAATTGAGCTATAATAGTAGTATCAATATGTGGCTTGACATGAATTTTAATAGTAGCTTCAACAACTATGCCCAAAGTTCCTTCACTACCAACAAACAAATTATTAAGGTTGTAACCTGCACTTGTTTTTCTAGGACGTTGACGAGTTTTGATAACAGTTCCGTCAGCAAGAACCACAGTTAAGTTAATAATATTAGCCTTCATTGGACCATATGCATAAGCATTAATACCCGATGCATTTGTAGCTACCATACCACCTATAACAGCATTTGGAGCGCAGTCTGATCCAAGTATAAGACCTTTGGGAGATAAAATTTTGTTGATTTCGGAGTACGGGACACCCGCCTGCACTTGAATGTCTAAATCATTTTCGTTGACTTTAATTATCTTGTTCATTTTATTCATATCCAGAGCAATTGTAAACGGCCTCGTGGTGTAAATGTGCCCCTCCAAAGAAGAACCAGAACCAAACGGCACAATGGGAATACTGTATTCATTGGCTATCTTGACTACAGCAACGACATCTTCAGTACAAGTTGGGTAAATGACACAACCTGGAATACTATCAACAGAAGGAATATTATGAGGAGCGGCAAAATTCAAGGAGTGGTTATAACAATCGTCTTTACTGTATGAAACTTGAGATTCCGGACTGGGCAATTTGGATGATATCTTAGATATGGCTGTTTGAAAATCTTTGATGTTAGAACAGTATTGTGGGGCACCTATTTGGTCTAAAGGAGCTGTTGAGTTACACTTTGGAGCACCAAAAGATGAGCCAACGCTATCGGATAACTTCTGAGATGCTAAGTATCCTGAACCTGATGTTGTCACTACCCCAATAGCACCGTAAACCAGTCTTCTCTGAGTAACTTGAGGATATGTTTTGAAATTCTTGGAATATTGAGCTGCGATCTTTTTAATGAGCAGACGAAACATCTTGAATTGGCGTCAGTTTTAACACCGCTTTATTTTAGCTAACAGAGGCTAAACAAGATATCAGCCAGGCATTTGATTCAAGCGTTAAGTTTATATTTGTCGAGTGATTCCGTTACACAATGCAGGCATGGAGATATATATTTTATTATGTAAAATCCCTCAAAGTTCGGAGTTGAAAAATAATACAATTACAAAGGAGAGGGGTCATCAATGATAATTTAGGGGGCTAATCGCACCCCCACATTTTTTAACTTTGTCTCGCTCGCCGTGCTAATATTTATCCGGGGTACATTATATTTTTCACTTAGCGGGACCTCGTACGAGGTGTATATACAAGTCCTGGTATAATTGGCTGATAGTACATTTGAATCTATCTATATACAGTATGTACTTTTATACAAATTATCGGCCAGTAAATCTATAATACAGGTGGGCATCTCGTTTCGTCAAATTTTTTGTTTTGTATGGTCAGAGGTTTGGAAGCTCAAATAAAGTGGGCTTGTACTTCTTGTATCTGTCATCGCCAAATCTCTGGCACAATTGTTTTAAATCTTTATACATGAAGTTAGAGAATATTATTCCTGGTTTGTAGTAGAGATCCAGAAATTGCAAAAGATCGTCTAGCCTCTCGGTGCGAACAAATATATCAAATATCAGCCTGAAGCATCTCGCGTCCAGTTCAACACCTGGAAATGCCTGCAATATATTAATAATTTGACTTTGTTCTCCGGAGTTTTCAACAATTTTCAATAGATAAAGTAATGTTTCGCCATTTGGTATCACTCTTCTTTTGAAAATAACAACCTTCATAAATGCAATAGTTGTTCTCAAGTCTGCAGTTGATGATGCTATGCTTTGCATAACAGATAATAAGAGATTAACACTCAAGACAGAAAATGGGGTTGAAATAGGTGAAGATTTGTGCAAAATCCTCAGAGACCTTTTGGTGGGTTTACCAAGTCTTGACCTCTTAATGGGAAATATCTTTTCCACGGATGACATCGGTACATTGAGCGGCTTAAGCCTGGCTTTCAGTATTCTGTGTATTTGTTCTTGTGGATGCAAGCCTTTCGTATATCTTTCTTTATATGGAGAAACGTGGTAGTTATTCATTTGTTTAAGTGTGACTGTCATTTTTGTTAAAGGTAAAGTTTCTCTTCCAAGCTTTGCCTGCGCCAAAAAATGTTCTTTCAGTGAGTTTCTAAAGTGAAAGAAAGTTGTAGCAGAGACATCTGGTATCCTAGCAACATGGTATTTGGCAAACATTCCACTTCGGATTGTTTCATAAGCCCCTAGATCCCTCACATGAGCGTTATACTTTAACAACGTTTTTTCACGTTTAATTCTACTGAGGTAGGCAGACTTTGAACCTTCATCTATATTGATTTTTGATAGTGACTTGAGATGATACGTAGATATTTTGTCCAAAGCAGAGTAATTCAAGGATTCAGCTGCTAGCTCAGCAAAATCTCTCATTGCTCCTAGCGTTAACTGGAACCTAGGATATGATCCATAGTAAATTAATGGTAAGAAAAGGTTCGCCGCAGTATCTATTTTGCGTTTTTCAACTGCTTTTTTGAAGATTTTCTGTAATATCTGTGATGAGAAAAGCATCTCACCGTTTTTAGTTGCCTCTGCATGTACGTATAATAAATCATCTAGCATTGCCATCTCATTTTTTTCAATCAAGTGATACGCAAGAAGGTCAGCAATGAATTGATCTATTTTTCCTTCAGAGTTGAACACTAACAGTAGCGCATCACTGTAATTCTCATTTACAATATTGATATGGGCTTTTAAGCTGATGACGGTTGATGATTTTGAAGGAATCTTGGCACCTTTTAGCTCTTGTAGCAATGATTCAAATTGTTCGTCTTTCACAAATGGAATCCAAGCCGAAAGTATTTTGTTAGTAGCATCTGGCGGCAATTCCGAGTCTATTGCAGAAAGTCTCATAAGAAATAAACGAAGTAAGTCCGATTTCGTACCAAATGGGACTCTTTCAATTTCCAGTGTCATTAAAAGTGCATCGATTATTCTTGCAGGTATTTCTTTATCACACGACTGAAATAAATAGCTGAACATTAAAAACAGATTATCGGGAGAGAAGTAATGCATATTTGTAAGTTCTAAAACATATTCATTCAAATTTTTGACGTGACATTGTTTGAGATTTGTGACAGAAGATTGATTAGTATTTGGTAACATTGTGTCCCCATCAGCTGGTATAGTATCCTGAACTTTCTTGGGTAAAATGGAGAGATACTTCAGTCCTCTTTGAAGGCTCATTCCCCATGACAGACGTTTCTTTGGCTTGAAGAAAGAGGCAGTAGACGCTATTGATCGCTGTGGTAGAAGCGTCACTCTCAGCATCGTCAGTCACAACGCAATGCTCTCAGCTCTATATATTCGTAAAACTATGCTGAAGTGATGATCTCTTTGCTGTCTATGTTTGATATTCAACTTCTCTTGTTTGCTTGTGTGGGTGAATAAGTAACTACCATTAGCTGTAATTGTTTAGTCAAGTAACTTAGCGTTATACTGAGAACTTTCTCTCTAGTAGCTAGCCTTGTTAGTTGCACGCACCAAAATTTTCAAAAATCTGTGGACGAGCAGCTCTGTCGTACTGTTCATTTAAAAATACGATTAGCTATTATTTCACTATTCAAACGTTTAAACAACAGATATTATACTTACCTCTAGAGGGCTAATACAGATACATACAAGTAGAAATGATTAGTATAGTTTCCCGTGTGTCCCCTAACGTTACTCGTGTGGGAGTTGCAACTCACTCGAGAATTGCTTTACGCACAAGTTATTTATATTCTAAACCCACAACGTTAAAGTCACAAGCACGTTTCAATTCAACTTCCAGTGCTGCAGCTACTGTATCAGAGGTTTCAAAGGCTACAGGTGATGCTGCAGCCAAATTTGACTCTACGTTAGTGTTTGACGATACTACAGCCTCTTCCGTTATAGAGTCAGTTGGAACCACTCTTTCGTCCGATCAGTGGGGATATCTTAAATCAGTGGGAATGGCAGATGCATATTGGCCGACTGATTTCGTTCAATCTGCTTTAGAGGCTACTCATGTCCTTGGGTTGCCATGGTGGGCAAGTATTGTTGTCACAACAGTGGTTGCCCGTGTTTGTATTTTCCCTTTTGCTCTGATGGCCTCAGATTCCGCTGCTAGAACAGCTAGTATCGCTCCATATACTAAAGAATTAAGAAATGAGCTCATGGAGTCACAAGTTTCAGGCGACATTAAAGCACAGCAAGTTGCAAGATCTAAAATGCTTAAGCTTAAGGAGAAGTCTGGTGCCAGTGTTTCTAAGTCTCTCCTTGGTTTGGGTATGCAAGGTGGTTTCAGTATTAGTGCATTCTTTGGTATCAGAGAAATGGCAAATCTTCCAGTTCAAGGATTTGCAGATCAAGGGGTTTTATGGTTTACTAACTTAGTTCTTCCTGATCCATACCTTGGCTTACATTTCATTTCTTCCGCTGCTTACGCCTCTGCATTTTGGCTAGGGGGAGATACAGGGACTCAACAATTCGGTCCAACAGGGAAGAAGGTGATGACTGTTCTTCCTTTTGCTTCTATCCTCATTACTAAGAGCTTCAGTTCTGCCGTAATGCTTTTCTTATTTACAAATGGTATCCTCTCCGTCATACAGGGTAAACTATTTAGCAGTCCAAGATTTAGAAAATTTGCAGGCATGTATCCAACAACAAAGGCGCAAAACTCCAACTCGGAAAGCATATTCAAGAGATTTTCAGACTCTATGAACACCGCAAGAGAATTGTCCCCAAAAAAAGATGACACCAAGGCAAAAAATGCTATTATGTTCCAAAAGGCCAGAGCCAACACCGGAAGAGTTATTATTGATAATGCCAGAGGCTCCGCAAAAAAATAAAAGCAAATAGATTACTTATAACTTGTAAATAGAATAAAGTATATTTTTATTAAAAAATTGGATTTAAACAATAAAAAAATGGTGTCTATTATAAATTTTCTAGTATTTGTTACTTGGCGAATTTTTCCATTCGTATATGTTCCATCCAAGAGAAACACTTGCAGCGGTGTAGATCTCTTTACAGGTATCGTTTCCACTAGATCCAGCACCCGCAGCTACAACTATAGGCATGAAATGTTCATTGGTAGGATGCGCCTGTTTGAGTAATGAGCGAAGATTAGGCTCAGTCTCCAATTCATGCAAACCTTTTAATACTTCTGATGGCGAGGTTTTGGTAATGATCTTGGTAGTCAATTCATTGAATGGCTTGACATATGGTGGTAGCTTGGGAACATCTTCCGGATTTCCATCAAAATGAAAAAAACTGCTAAAGTCTCTTAAGTTGTGAACCGACATACCAGAAAAAATGACCATTCCGTTCAACGTTCTATATTTGCTCAATAACTTGCCAAGTTTGTAGTGCACATCAAACTCACTTGAAGAAGTAAGAGAGACTTGGATTAAAGGAACTTCCAAATCTAATACTTTGCTATCCAAAACATCTGGATTACCAAAAGCAACTCTAAGAGGAACCCAAACACCATGGTCAATACCTCTGACTGTGATTTTCGAGTTTAAACCGCCTTCAATAAGAGTGGTTTTGATATCCTCTGCAATTGGTAATGATCCAATCGAATGGAATTGCTGCTTGTACATATGATCAGGAAAGCCATAAAAATCATATATCAAAGGATTTTCGAAATCAGTTATTGGGTTCGATTTTGTTTCATGCAATCTGTTAATAGAAAATAATTTATTAGCAGACTCATTTAGCAATGAATCTTGTTGATCAGTTGAAGGAATGCTGACTTCTACTAAGTTTTTGGAATTGGATTGCCAATGTGCTGAGACTACAATCACAAAATCTGGTTTGATCTGATTCTTTATAAATTGTCCGATCTCCCTAACTTTATCAAAGGCACCTTGATTTCCTCCTAAAGGATCTTCTCTGTCTCCAAAAGTTGGGCCCCCATGACTCAAAAAATAAATTGGTAGTTTCTCCGAGGAATTAAAACGAAATGATTCACTTGCAGTCATTATATTTTGATGTATTGATTCTGATGTAGATTTTACTAAATTCTCTAGTTTGAGTGATGAAAAAAACAACCGTGCTGCTACAGACATAAATATCACCAACAGAGATACTACAACAGCCGATGACTTGATATTAATCATATATGACTTACTAGCACCACCTAGATATTTGTTACTTCAAATCGACTGAAACTAACAGGGGAATTGATAGTTATTTATAAGCCATAGCTTACAAAACTGCTTAGTTATCAGCAAAAGGGTTAGCATGACTAAACTCTTTAGTTTCAACTATTTATTGTGTTATGTCAGAGCCAGATGATGTGATGATGTATTATTTGGGGAAGAGCTTAGTAATTTTCAAGATGAGGCTCACTGCCTTTTTAATAAGCTTTTTTGCCTTAGTAATAATTGTCGCGGTACTGTACTAAAATGTTGTGGTATATTGAGTTACAAAAGAAAGGTATATAGTAGGAACATTTAAGAAGGATTCTGGTATGCAATCATAAACAGCTTACTGTGGTCCATATAGGCTTCTCTCTATTTGAATACCCGTGTAAAATCTCAACTTTTAGAGGAGCTTAGAGCTTTCAAGATCTCTTCTTCATTTAGACCCTCTAAGTTTGTTTTAATCTCAACACCTTTCTCTAGCCTAGTTGTCAATGAGGGAGGTATTCCGTATGCTTCTCTAATTAGAATTGGCAAGTTTGGATTTGACTTTTTCAACAACGGATATTGATTTGTCAAAAATGATCTGTAGCGACGTATCGTTAGTATTATTTTACTGTTTGCAGTTTCTGCATGATTCTACTTCTCCGCAGTTCAAAATCGCTTTAACTTACCTCAATGGCACTGACGCTTCTCCGGTTTGGGAGAAAAAGAACCTGAGCTCCTTAACCACTGGTGGCAGTATGTATCTGGTAGGCATGACGTGTGTAAGATGCACATAAATGAGAAGCTAATTGCAAAAGAGTACTCACCCTTACTACTGTATACCAACTCCACTTATTCAAACAGGAGGATCAAAGGATAGGGAAGAGCTTCAATCTAAATCGACGCATAAAAAAGGACTATAGACGCGTCGATAATATTTTTATTTGTTATCTCCAATTTGGTCTCAGCCGAAATGCTCTTTTCTTTCGCCGATAACAGTTTACCATGTACGCAATAGGCAGTACGCAGTTAGCGAGATTTAGCGTGCGACGAGTCAGCAGTACTGCGGTGATACTACAAAAGTGTCTGCAAGTTTCGGTGATTGTACAGCAGTTAAATAGAAGCTCTTGTGTCTATAATTGTGTTTTTCTTGAAATCAATTGGTGTTTATAGTGCTCATACTCGTTCATTTGGTCTTACGAAAAGCTTAATAATGTCACATCAAACAGTTGCAGCTTACAATTTTTTCAAGGGACATCCTTCTACCTCTTTACTTCCTATCAAAGAAGTTAGAGATGCTTCGTACAAGGTTTTGACTTCATTTTTAGAAAACCCGCAATCATATGATGAAGGTGATAATGTCAATCCGCTGAATTATGGTCCTGATGCTGGTAACTTAGACGTCAGATCGATGATAGGCGCTTGGAATGATAAGAAATTCAATACCTTAAAGCCAACTGACCCAGACTGTATTAACCTAACATCGGGGGCAAGTTACGGTATTATGAATATTCTGTCTCAAACTACTTATCCGCATAATAATATGACAAGAAGAGCTTTTATGGTCACTCCTACTTATTTCTTAGTCACAGGTGCATTCATTGATGCTGGTTTTGGTGGAAAATTATCCGCTATTTTAGAAAAGGAGGATGGCCAGATTGATTTTGAAGAGTTGGAGTCGCAACTAGCGTACTACGACTCTTTAGAACCTGTAGATGACGAAATTGATCATACTAAAATACCTTTAATTCATGACCCTGACAGACCTTTGAAAAAAATTTATAGATATGTTATTTATCTAACCCCAACTTTTTCAAATCCAAGAGGTGGCACTTTGTCCATTGAGAATAGACTTAGACTAGTTCAGTTGGCAAGAAAGTACAATATGTTGATAATATCTGATGATGTTTATGACTTGTTGGATTACACTGTTCCTTCGACAGAATCTCCTAAACATTTCAAAAGATTATGCCATATTGACAGAGAATCTTTAGGTGAACCGAAAGAAAATGAAGAACAGTTTGGAAATACGGTCTCCAATAGTACTTTTTCAAAACTTTTAGGTCCAGGTATTAGAGTAGGTCATCAAGAGACTGCTACTCCAAAATTAGCTTACTTATTATCTCAAGGTGGTGCCCATAGATCTGGTGGATCTCCATCTCAGCTGAACACCGTCATTGTTGGCGAATTAATTCAATCAGGAGCTTTAGATGAGTTTATAGTGAAGCTTCGTAAAGAGTATGGTCAGCGTGGAAAGGCTATAGTTGAAGCAGTCCATAAATACTTACCCGAAGGTACTGAAGTTTGTGGTGGTAACGGTGGTTACTTCTTGTGGGTGTCTCTACCAGCAAACTATGACGCTAGAAAGATTTGCGAGGCTTGTGCAAAGAAAGAGGTAATTTTAGCCAACGGTGATAATTTTGAAGTTCCTGGAGATAGTAAAGATTGGGGTTCAAGCAGTGTTAGACTATCTTTGAGTCACATGGATGTCGATAAGATTAATGAAGCTATTAAGATATGGGGTGACATATGTAAAGATTATAAAAAATAATTAATGTAAATATAGAAGTGAATGTAGAAGTGAATATAGAAGTGAATATAGAAGTCAATATAGATTACAACCATGGTTAAGTGTTATTTACAGTGACTGGCGATACCGCTTCCTCTAGAAGTTGATTTTTAATTCTTTTCCATTTTTCTCTATCGTATTGACCAATGACGACCGATGGGCATGTGCTCTGCTTACTCCCTCCAGACCATCCACTTTCTGGAGTACCAATATTGTTGATTCCATCTACATAATGTATTTGATCAACATTAGTAACATCGGGATCACAATAGTTTATCTTATCATCTGCTTTTAAGGCCTTTGGAGTTTTTCTTGATTTCGATAATGAAGAAGAGATCTCTAAATCAGATTTATATCTTGTCATTGAGACTTTATTCAGTCCTGCTGAATTCTTAGTGGAATTTTTTCTAGTTGGAGTTTTCAAACTTATGATTGATTTAGTTTTTGTATGCTGATGATACTTATGCGGAGGAGAGGATCTTTGGTTTACACCAAGAAACTCCAAATTAGTGAACATGTCATTCATGTTGATCTCCGTCTGACTGTTGGAATAGTTGTGGTTATTCATGCTACTGAATCCCTCACTATCTTCTCTATTGAGTCTTAGTGATAAAGAAGACTTAAAATTCTTTAGGCTGCGTAAACTTTTTAATGGAGAGTTGGAGTGTGATCTGCTGTGTTTGGCGGTGGAAACGGGAGAGGAATTTACCGGTGAAGTAATAGTTGAGGTTCTTGATCTAGTGTGTAACTTGAACCCCTCTGTATTGTTAATTATTGGTGCTGACAAATTTGGCTTATTGCTTAAATTCAACTTAGATATACTTTGGTACGACGACAGAAAAGATTTGTTGACAATTGATTGTAATGAGTTATGTTTCGAATCAGGCTGAGGAGCATTATCAATCAAGCTGGGGCTGCTTGGGCTGCTGGGGGTTATCAACTTGAAAGTTTTATTTCCCTTTTCTATAGAAGCAAGTGAATCAACTGTAGAAATCACTGATGGCTCACTATAGGATCTTAATAAGGTTGGTCTTTTGAATAAATAATCACTTGGTCCAGCAATATTATTTTCTTTTACCCCATTATTAAATGATGCGCCGTTATAGTAATTAGGATGAAATCCATTCATTCTAATCTGATTCTTTTCCCAAACGTCAGAGTTTTGATTCCACGCTTCCAATGAGATATGGTTCATTTTCTGCTTATTCAAATCCTTCATACTTGGAGAAGCTGAATGCTTTGGAGAAGAAGTAGATATTGAGTTTGCAGACAATTGAGGCCATTGATCATTAATCAGTTCTGGAATTTGTTTCAAGTCACCTAAACTTCTTTGTTCATCTATTTCATTTTGATCTTTGTGGGTATTGGTTTCGTCTAAGTTTGTAGCTAATTCATCATGCAGTGCAAGTTCAGCAATTTGACCTTTTTGAATACCTATGTCGTTCATTGAAAAAGAAATTTTAGACTTTGCAGGAGATGAGTTCACATAAACAACTTCGGAGTTTTCTTCTTTGTAAGCTAGACGTGAAATTTGCAGTGATATATCGTCATGGTGACTAGGAGAAGCTAGTGGTTCGTGAAAAGAGTGTTCGGTATTATTGTTATTATTATTATGTGTTGCATATAATGTAGGCATAGTAAATTCGGGTAGTAGTTTGGGAGGTTCAATGATATTTGTCATTTTGCTATGATTCTCAACAATTTGATTATTTGCATTTATTTCCGCCTCACTATTATTTCTGCTGGGTAACATTAAATTATCTTCAGATCTGTTAATGTTGTTTTGCTGTTGATAGTTTGTGAATAGATCCTCCAATGGAATTTTCTCAGCCATTGAAGCAACTAATGTCTGAGCTGACGGTTTGAAATTGACAGTTCTATATGAATCTGCAGCGTTCGAGACTTGATTTGAATCGCTTGTAAGATAAGTATGTTTGTCTGATTCTGTTTCACTGCTCACCATTCTGGGTGATACTTCCATATCGTGACCATAATAACGCCCTTCTGGACTCATGTAATTATAAAATGCTAATGTTGATGGAGAATTTGAAGATTCCACTGGTATGCTTGTTGCTTCTCTCAATATAACTACGGTTGTTTGGAAGAACCGTATAGTTAAAGATGCAATTATCAACAATACCAATGATTTTAAAAGTTTGCTTTCTGTGGAATTGAATTGAGAAATAACGTAGTTGAAATGAAACATTAATTGATACAAAAAGTATGTGCCAACACCACTTGAAGTTATGTCAACTATTGTTGTAATTGCAACAATTATCAGGTTAGTAAATTGGCTAGTAAACAAACCCATAAATGTAGAAAAGCACGATAAAAAGTCTGACACTACCAATATTATAATTGGTATATGAAGTTGTTGGATAAAATTAAATGTGTTTCCAGTAACTAACAACGTTGCTAGCGATATCGAAGCTACAGCAGCAGTTATTGCTATCTTGAGCAGTATGGGTATCAGGATTATCATTGTGTACAACAAATTTGTACTTTATAAATATGCAAAAAGAATGGAGAGAGTTCGTTTGAAAGATTAAAATCAAATGGAAAAAAAATTCAGGGTGTGATATATATATATTAAAAGCTATTAACAGTGACGTTGGAAGTTTAGTCGAATGCAAATATCTTATATGAAAATCAAGTGCGAAGAAAGTAGATTAGCAATGGAAAGTCATCAAAAATTCAATTTAAAACTGGCCAAATTTTAAACAAAAACTGAAACTGACAGTTAAAGTTATACCTTTTATTGTAAATACCTAAGTGAGAAAAGCAAGTCAGGGACTAAATTCAAAGATTCACTTGCTGAAGTATTGACTTGAAATGAAATCAAAACATGAAAATAGTTGTACAACAATGACAATAAACAAACATCAAAAAAGATTGATGTTTACGTTTTCCCCTATTAGGCAATCGTACAGCGATGCATCAACTTTAACATTTCACTGCCTAAAACACAGCCGTAAAATGTTTGCGGAACATATCTACACAAAAATGATTATATCAGATATACGCGGAAACTATACTAGTATTGAATGTAATTAAAAAAGTATTATAAAGAATTAGGTATGAAACAGGAAGCAATGTATGTGTGTAATTAAATTATTAAGTTAGTTTTCGAGAGAATTGTCCTTTTGTCTGTTCTCTTTGATGACTTGATCTCTGATAAGATCACCCAGCTCCGATTTCTTTTTTATTCCGAAGTTTTCATCTTCGTTTTCAAAGTCAGAGTTAGATGAAGATGAGTAGCCTAGTTCATTTTCACTCGATGAAGTTATGCCTGCAGATGAACCACCAAAATTATCGTTTTCTGTACTGAAAATAGGAATGTTAGAAAGATCTTTGAGGGATGAACCTGTTTGTTTTCTTGTCATTCTTCTGTTTCTTAGCTCCTGAGTTTTATACTCCTCCTCTTCATCAGAAGAATCAAGCCCGTCCAAGATTCTTTGTTGATGTCTTCTCCTTCTTTCTTGTCTTTTGAGATTCTTGATTTTTTGTCTTTGTTCGAACTCAAATAAGTTGAAATCTGGATACAATTTTGGACCTAACTCATTAACGAGTTCTGTAATTTGTAAACTTAACTGGCTTCTTTGCTCTTGTAAAGCGCTAAACCCTTTTTTGTGGACTAAACTCAACCACAGTGGCCTAATAGATTTCAACATATCCATACCCTTTTCACCGATGAGAAGCGCCGAATAGGTTATGGTAACAGATAACAAGTAAAAACCAAAAAAGATGGTAATTTTGGAATAGTGTAGATGATACCATCTCTTAAGAATAAAAGTTCCCAATATAGAGTAAAAAATGTATAATATAGGAGCTAGCCCCAAAGAAACTAAAATCTTCCAAGTTGCAATCACATCATTCGCTTGAATCTTAACAACTGAACCAGCCAAAGCTTCTCTTCTCTTCTTGTCACTAATTTTTTTTGTAGCAATGAAAACAGGTAAAAATAATATGATACCAGGTAAAGCCATGAAACCTATAATAATGAGCTGTAAAAGATTTGTCATAAATTCAACAAAAATGTGAAATTGAGTTTGTTTGTGCAATTCATTTTGATCAACTAAATGATCTGGAATTTTGAAATATTTCAAGTTTTCATTATATTCTAAAATATTCTTTTTCAATTCAATCATTCTGGGCTCATCCTTAAAATGTAAGTAACCATTAACCAATCTCCTGTTCATTTCGACAACAGATGATAACGATAATTTACTAGACAAGTTATTGGCGTACAGTCTTCTAGCAACTTGAACACAAATCAAACTTTCATAATCAGGACAAGTGACTGTGACTGATTTCAAACCTTTGGTGACAATATCTAACAATTCTCGAATAGCCTCTTTGGAAGTTTCTGGGTTTGCATACTTTTCAACTAATGTTTTATCGATCTCAATTGCTTTACCAAATTCCACGATGGCTCTGGATCTAAACTTATGGGGATGAAAATAATTCATACCACAAGGAACAATTTTGACGTTACAATTTGGATTGGCTGCCATGGCACCCAAAGCCATAATTGCAACACCAGCTTTCAAAGGCAGAAGATCTGGCCTATCATGAGATCCACCTTCAGGAAAAATACCTAAACAATGACCATGAGCTAAATGTTGAAAAACATTATGGTAGACTTGAGATTGGTCTACTCTATCGGCGGCTTTATATGATGTTCCATTGATAAGAAGATCTCTTGCTTGTTGTTCAACTTTTTCAGAGGAGAATTTGAAAGGTCTTTTAAGATACAATACTGTATCAGATTCGATTGCACTTATTTCTGCATTGCCCAAAGATTTTGGCAAGCCAATTAGACCCCTTTCTTGACACTCTTTTGTGAAGAGAGTATTTTCACCAATTATTTTCAATTCGTTTTCCGGGTCCATCTTTATTATTCCGGCTTTGTTCTTCAAGTTATCTTGTGCACGCATTACCGGAATAGCCATTTGTGATCTGGAGATTAGTCCAATGAACTTACGCCTGTGAGATTTTTCAGCAATGAGAAAACTAAGACGAAAATTGGCTTCTTTCTTCACTTGACCCATTAAGACAATAGGATCAACAAACTGGTTTGAGTGTGGAGCACCAACAAAGATAACAGGACCCGACTTGGGAAGCCTGAAAGCTCCTCTTGGCCTAATTTCTCTAAAGAAACAATCGAATACAATCAAAAACAGCCATAAAACCAAATCATAGACAAATTTTCTGAAAAATGTTGGCTCCTTGTATTCTTCTAGCTTCTTTTCGTCCTTTTTCAAAGCATCGGACATCTTGATAGCTTTAAAGATAGAGATTACTAAAGCACAATTGTAGGGAATACTGCCCTTCGGCCACCCTTCAGCTAGTCTGTTTATGGAAGTTCCTCTCTCCTTTGAAATCGGCAATTAATTTATCTCACCTATTTTTTTCTGATGTCAGCTTCTACCAAATATAGACTAAACGCGCGGTACTAATATTACTTATGGTCGGTTTGTAGTTTGGCATATATACATATATACATATAAAGCAAATTAGTAGATGCTAATACAGGATTGTGGTTGGCTAACATATTAGAATGAACTCCAATCCCAGTCAACTGGAACAGTAGCAGAATTTTGTTGGTTGACTTTTTTATTTGGGCTGTTGCTGTCCTTACCCTTTGCTGAATTATTAGATGCGATACTGTTATTTAGATCAACTATAGCTTGTGTGTTTCGTTTCATGAAATCTTCATACTTCAAAAAGCAGCAGTGACAAACCTTACTCAGAAATTTATCCTCGTTATCGGTATCGCAATCAGCATTAACTTGTTGGTCTAAACTTAAATCTGACTTGCTGCTGTTTCCTCCTATCATGACAAACTTAGCTTCCTTATTCAAATAGATAAAATTGTTGAGACAATCGCTACAAAATAAATCACCGCAGTATCTGCAGTGATGCCTTCGTCTGCTGGTAGAGAGATAGTTAAATAGTTTATTGCAATTTGTACATGAAAATCTTGAGTTGTTATGTTTCCAGTGCTTTCTAGTAGGCTCGTTTAGCGTTGTAAGTGAAGAATCAGACGTCGAGTTCGAGTTAGGATGTAAAAATCTATTAGTCAAAGTGCTCAGGTAATCATTTGCATAATCTATGATTGAAGAATTATTCGATTTAACTGAAGACGATGAAGAGTTACGGTATGTTAGTTTCGGTCTTTGTGGAGGTAGATGAGCATTGAAACTAGTCCCCATAGAATCTATTTCTTGTACTATTTCGTTATTAGTAATTTCTGAGCATGATTGTGTTATAGGCAAAGATGTCGATGTAGTATTATCAGTTACTCTCAAGACAGCTGGTGTATATAATGGCCTTCTTTGAGTCTTTATCTGTTTCACATAGCCATTCGATGAATCTCTAAAAGGTGATTTGTTTCTTTTTATCTGAGCGGCTGCATTTGCGTTAACACTAGTGGACATGTTGTCTTCGTAAGAAGCTATCGGAGAGCTCAACTTTGTAAAAGATGAATTAGTAAGGCTACTCATAAGTTTAGGAGAGTTTGGAGAATTTTGTGAAAGTGAATGCCCATTATTGTTAGTGGCATTATTATTTGGAGAAAATCTTTGTGTGGGAATAGGAGGATAGTCTTGAAATTGCTGAGGTATTTGGGCTTGAGTTTTGGTGCTGAATGAATTACTATTTGAAGGAGAAATGACGCTTTTATTCAAGATTGGAGAGTTTATCGAAAGCTTAGACAATTCAGTTGGGGTATCTGTAGCTTCTGCATCGTCTTTGATATCTCTTCTCATTGAGCCAGTTTGGTTGTTGTCGTTATTTTTATCCCCAGATTGCGAAGAACTATAGCTATTATTGTTATCACTGGCATTATCGTTTTGAGCATCTGGCGTGCTGCCCTGGTTGTGACTTTGTGCATGATCAACATTACCATTAGAGTCAGTATCGTGATGTATATTGGTCAGTGATTGAACGCCGTCTTGCGCTGCTGTGTAGTTATTGCTATTCATAGGCTGTAAGCTCAGCGACTTTTCCGAGGTTCTGGAAGCAGACGCCATCTTGGTAACCTTGGAGTAGGTCTGTTAAGAAGAACAGTAATACTATAATGTCCCAGTTCCCTATGCCGTGTTGCCCAGACAAATAACAGAGTCACAGATAACAGATACTACATGCTACATACTAGATACCAGATACTATATTTTTTATTTCAGATATGATATGCAAGTCTTTGATAACGTTGCAATCTCACAAACGAACAAGTGAATGTTACCCTCTTGGGGGCTTTAACAAGGTGCACGGATGTGATGTACCTAACACGTTCAAGCGAGAGCGATTGGAATTTGTTGAAAAGTAGGCATGGTTAGCTATATTGAGCCTACTTAGGAGAGTTGAAACTACTCTATGCTTGAATTGCCTACCATAGACAACCGATCTCTTGTCTACAGCATTGTTTTGACTGTTAGATACACTTGTGCTTGCTATGTTTGTATCCGTGGACTCACAGGGCCACTTTGTTGCACCAGAGGGCCTCTTGAAGCTGGTGAAGCTACTTCTCCTGATCTTCATATTCATCTCCATTGCAATTGCTTCAACCTCATCTAGACTCTTTTCTGTCATTAGATTTGAAAGCATAATTCACGAGTTTGATCCATGGTTCAATTACAGAGCTACCAAATATTTGGTGAGCAACGGGCTTTACGACTTTTTAAATTGGTTTGATGACAAAACATGGTATCCACTAGGTAGAGTTACTGGTGGTACACTTTACCCAGGATTAATGATCACTTCCTCTGTGATCCATTACCTTTTAAAAACAATTGGCTTGCCTGTCGATATCAGAAACATTTGTGTTTTGTTAGCTCCGGCATTCAGTTCTTTGACCTCAATTGCAATGTATTACTTAACTTTAGAGATCACCAAATCCACCGGTAACCCACTCACGAAAAATAAAAAGACCGCTGCTCTTTTCAGTGCTATTTTCATGGGTATTACACCAGGTTATATTTCAAGATCAGTTGCTGGATCATATGATAATGAAGCTATTGCTATTACTTTGTTGATGGTTACTTTTTTGTTCTGGATCAAATCAATCAACTTAGGTTCCGTTTTTTATGGTGCTTTAACTTCTTTATTCTACTTCTACATGGTCAGTGCATGGGGTGGATATGTTTTCATTACCAATATTATTCCTTTACACGTATTTGTATTATTGTTGATGGGAAGGTTCAATTATAAGTTATATTCAAGCTATTGTACTTGGTATGCTTTGGGTACTTTAATGTCGATGCAAATTCCATTTGTTGGATTTTTACCAATCAGATCAAACGACCATATGGCTTCATTAGGAGTTTTTGGATTGCTTCAATTAGTTCTCTTGTTTAATTACTTAAAACACACTTTAAATGAAAGATCTTTTAAAAGACTCATGGTTTTCTCTAGTGCCGTGATTGGCATTCTTGGTTTTGCTTCTCTATTTTTAGCAACCAAGTTAGGTTGGATAGCTCCATGGACAGGGAGATTCTATTCGTTATGGGATACTTCATATGCTAAAATTCATATTCCAATCATTGCTTCTGTCTCAGAACATCAACCTACCCCTTGGTCTTCATTTTACTTTGACTTAAACTTCATGATCTGGTTATTCCCAGTCGGTGTTTATTTCTGTTTCCAGGAATTATCGAACGAAGCTGTATTCATTATTATTTATTCTGTTTTAGCCAGTTATTTTGCTGGTGTGATGATCAGATTGATGCTGACTTTAGCTCCTGTGGTATGTATATGTGCCGGTATTACCATGGGTAAATTATTCAACGTTTACTTAGACTTTAAAGAAGCTGTTGTTTCTTGGTACAATTTGGATAAAAAGTCAGGCACTACACAAGCTAAAGCAACTTCAGTATATGCTATTATCTCCAAATTTGCTGTTTCTTTAACATTTTATTTGTACCTCTGGTTTTTTGTTCAACATTGTACTTGGGTCACATCAAATGCTTACTCATCCCCATCGGTCGTCTTAGCTTCACGTAACCCTGACGGATCACAATTACTTATTGATGATTATAGAGAAGCCTATTATTGGCTACGTATGAATACTCCAGAAGAGTCGACTGTTATGGCTTGGTGGGATTATGGTTATCAAATTGGTGGTATGGCTGATCGTACTACCTTTGTTGATAACAACACTTGGAATAACACTCACATTGCAACTGTCGGTAAGATCATGAGTGTATCCGAGGACAAATCAGAGATTCTTATGAGACAGTTAGGAGCTGATTATATTTTGGTCATTTTTGGTGGTCTCATTGGATACAGTGGAGATGATATCAACAAATTTTTATGGATGGTGAGAATCTCGGAAGGTTTATGGCCCGATGAAGTCAGTGAAAAAGATTATTTCACGGAAAGAGGTGAGTTCAAAGTTGATGATATGGCTAGTGAGGGAATGAAGAACTCATTGATGTACAAGTTGTGTTTCTATAGATTTGGAGAAATGTTCCGTAACGGAGAAATTGTTGATAGAGTAAGACAGCAGAGATTAAGTTACGACCACGCACATTCTATCACTTTAGACTCATTAGAAGAAGTTTACACAAGTGAAAATTGGATTGTAAGGATTTATAAGTTGAAAGATAGAGATAACTTAAACAGGGATTTGATCAGTATTGGTACAAAAGAAAGAAAAAACTTGAACAAAAGATCACAAAGATTAAGTTCAAGAACAAGGCCTGATTTAGATATCAGAGTTTGAACAGAAAATCTTACTACTGCACTATTTATTTATCACCACATATTATATATAAAAATGACACATCATAATCTACATATCTATATACACTAAAAGCTAGTTTGACACCGTATTATTGAGTTATTGTAGTTATAGTAGACTTCTTGTTTTTAGAGGTACCGTATAAAGTTTAGCGAGGAGATAAGAATAGAAAAATATCGCCTCGTAAAATGAATATGTTGATGGTACAGCATACATTAGCAAAATACCGCAGATTATCATCTTTATTGCTTTTATCTGACTCAGTGACTGATAAGCAATACAGAAAATGATTGAAGAAGTGGTGGTTGTTGGAGCTGGCGTGATAGGACTAACTTGTGCTTACGAATTATGCAAATCGGGCCTTTATAGAGTTACAATAGTATCTGATCATTTACCTATACCTAACAAAGCTTCTGCAGCGAGTGGTCGTAAACCTGCTTTACAAGACCCTGAATATACATCATCATGGGCCGGCGCTCATTTCAGACCTTTCCCTAGCAATAATGAATATGAGCTCAGGGACTCCAAAATGACTCGTGTTACCTACAATCGACTAAAAGAAATATCAATGGAATTTCCAGAATCCTCTGTCAACTTTGTCACAGGAATCGACTACATAGAAGGACATAATGAGTTATACGACAAACTCAGACCGGGTTATACTGAAGGAATAGAAGATTTTGAAGTTATCAGCTCCAAAGATTTGCCCAAAGGCATCTCATTTGGTGCTAAGTACAAAACTTGGTGTGTTAACCCACCTGTATACTTACAATTTTTACAGAGACAGTTAGAAATGAAATTTGGAGTCGAATTTCATTATAAGAAGCTAGTAGCTTTGAGTGATTTGAGAAACATTTATCCGAGTGCAGTCAAGATTATCAATTGCACAGGAATGGGCTTGCAATATGAAAGGGGAAAGACAGCAAAGGCAAGCTATGATCCTCTATGTTACCCTATAAGAGGTCAGACATTATTATTGCAACCGCCATTGAATAACTCTGATGTATTTCAGGATACCACAATTACCTACCAATTGAAAGATGGATCTTGGTGCTTTGTCATACCAAGACCATTGTCCGGTGGTATAATACTTGGAGGTACCAAGAGGCCTAACGTTTCATCTACCGAAATAGACATGGTTGAGTTGGAGAGCCTGATATCAAATGGTAATCGTTGTTTTCCTGGTTTATTATCAATTGATCCAGAAACTGGTGAGCGTAGCTTCAAGATTAAAAATATTAATGTCGGTTTGAGACCAGCTAGAAAGACTGGCGTTTGTTTAAACAAAGAGGTGTACTATAAGGGAAAGGGTAAGAAAGTTGAAGTTATCAATTGTTATGGTTTTGGGGGCTGTGGGTTTGAAATGAGTTTTGGGGCAGCTGAACTTGTGTTGAAACTAACTAGGGCTGATATAGAATTCAAGCTTTGATTAATTAATTACATATATTAGTACGACTTATGTAAAATAATAGAAATGTGTTTCAGAAATGGGGCACTGTTTTAGTTTCTCATTTTGCTCGCAGCTTCCATGATCTGAAACACCCTGAGACAATCACAATTATTGCTTATGAACATATGGCTAATTGCTTGTTTTTTGTTTCATGTTACACGTTATAAGTAAGAAGAAATAAAGTTGTATTAAAAAGTATATACTGTCTTATTACTTAGGGTCAAAAACACATATGAATTCAAACGCGTTTTTTATTGGTTAATCAATAGATTAAAATTAACTGTTCAATAGAGTGTTTTATGAAGTGAAATTCATAGGTGGGCAATTAAAAGTGAAAATAAATAGCAAAACATTGAAATGAAGTCCAAAAAGGGACACTGAAAAAATACATGAGATAGAAGGAAAAGTATAGGTAACCACCGATTGAAATCAATCAGTGATAGTATGAAATTAAAATTAAAGTGAAGGGATTTTGCAATCAACTGTTTTGAAATTTGAGATGAAGGTTTTAGTTTTTTTATATCTTTTTTCAAAAGGATTAAATAAAAGCAACAATAGCCAACAAACCAGCCATGATTGAGCCAATCTTAGCTGAAGAATCTCTGATACCACCAGCTGAATATTCACTTGCGCCTGCAGCGGTTGAGCCAGCAACAGCTGAAGTAGCTAAGGTAGTAGCACCGGTAGCTTCTTCAGTTGCAGTTGTGGAGCCTTCAGCAGCAGCTTCAGTGGTGGCAGCGGCGGCGGCTGTGGTAGTAGCTGAGGCAGCAGTAGCAGCAGAAGTTGCGGCAGCAGCTTCGGTACCTTCAGTGATATATTCAGTAGTAACAGCAACTGTTGTGGTGTAAGACAAAGGACAGTATGTTGTGTAGACGGTAGTTTCACCATTGACAACTGTTGTGAGAGAAGTAACACCAGTTGGGACAGCAGTTTTACTACAAGCACCGTTGGAACAAGAAGTTATAGTAACGGTGGTGGTAGATTCAGCAGCAACTTCAGAAGCAGTTAATGGACAGTAGGTAGTGTAAACAGTGACAACACCTTCAGCATTAGTTGAGCTCAAAGTCACTAAGGTTGAAGCAGCAGCTTCAGTAGCGGTTAAAGGACAATAAGTGGTGTAAACGGTAACAACTCCATTAGAAGTAGCAGTTACAACAGCAACACCTGTGGTGTATACTGAAGTGTAACAAGCACCGTTGGAACAGGTGGTAGTGGTTTCAGTAGTAGTTGACACATTAGACAAAACAGTGGTTGTTGTTGAAGTAACTGATTCTGCTGCAGAGGTGGCTGTAGTGGTTGACTCACCGGCAGAAGCAGAAGCGCTAGTGGTGGTGGTTGATTCAGTAGATGATACTGCAGAAGAGGAAGAACCAACAGTAGTTGAGCTAGTAGTGGTGATAGTGGTTGAAGGAGAAGCTGATGAATTAGTTGTGGTTGAAGTAGATGTAGTTCCATTGGATGCGTTCAAAGTGATAACAATTTCAACAATAGTTCTCTTCTTCTTAGAAGAGACAGTAGCGGTGTCTGGCTCGTAAAGGTAAACAACAAAAGTTGCAGGGAAACTTGAGTCATCTGCTGTTTTGGTACCAGGAATGGTAAAAACAACAGTATCATATCCATCACCATCAGTAGAAACAGAGAAATCAGCTTCAGTAGCAGAAGAGTCGATGTCAGTGATGACTAATGAAGATGAAGATCCATCGTCAGAAGATAAAGCAGCACTGAAATCAGTATAGTTGAAAGTGTAGTGGTCGTCTGAGCCGAGTTCTGAGTAAACATCAATTTGGTAGAATGGACCTAAAGAAACTGGAATACCGATAGAGAAAGTAGGATTTCCTTCGGCATCTAAAGAGGCGCCTGAGTTAGCCAACACACTGGTAACATAGGTTGAAGATGCGCCAGCAACGACAACTGATGAAGATGATGAGGCAGTAGAGGAAACAGTTGAGTTTGCGTAAGAACTTGAAGCAGCATGAGCTACTGCAGATAATGCAAGTAAAGCTATTGATTTGAATTGCATCGTGATATGTCTTTCTTTATCTCTTCTCTATAGGATGAATAGAAACGAATGAATATAACGAATGGTGATATTAGAGAAGCTTTTAAGAAAGAATCAAAGCAATACGGTATTGATTTAATATGCTACGCTGTAATTAAAAGAGATTTTGTTATGTTTTTTTTAATTTTGATAGTTAAAGATGGAGGGGATATCAAAGGTTTATAAATTTCCTAACAGGGGGAACAGTTTGAAATGCAACTGTACAACACGAAGGCAAAAAGGGCTTAAAAATAATTTTAAATAATAGTGAATGGCTTTAAAAACTTCTTGTACTAAAAAAATTAAAATAAATAAGTTTAACTCAAACACTAAAACGTTTTTACATCTATTTATTTAAAAATATAGAGGGAGGGTGTGCGAGGTAGTGTTTACCTGCACGGAGGAAAAAATAATAATTAGATGTACGGTGGCTATCGGAACTTTGTGCGAGCAGCATTATTTGCAATCAAAAACAAGAAAAAACTAATTAGAAGTGTGGTAGATCTTATTTGAAGAACAATAGAGGCATGTGGGGGCATCTCAATTTACATGGCACTGGTTAGATGATGGTTATCCTTTGCTTTACGTGTGACTATGTTCAGGTTTAATACGGTAAAAGATATGATGTTTGTTGGAAGAGTAACACGTCAAACATCAAACACACTAGTCGTGGTAAATAATGTCCCAAAGGGATGCCGAAACTAAATGCAAAAGCTGCATAGGTTCAAATCAGTAATGTTTGTGTCCCACTAAACTAGCTGCAACTGTATCTTGGTGCTGGTGATCAAGCCATGAGCTTATTCCTAATTGGGAAATTTTTATGCGCTCATGCGCAAGTGTTGTTGAGATAACCACTACTACATACGTGGCGTGGCCACCTAATTTCTTTATCTAGTAATATCTAATATGTCTAGTATGGGTCCAGAGTGAATTAGCTGTTCAACTCTCAATGTTGTGGCTGACAGAGTCGTGTTGGAATTTACGAATATTATTTACCGAAGGACTCTCTTTTGTACGTAATGACGCCAGTACCTTTAGGTAACTGGAGGGCATCATGTGTGAAGGCAGGGGCATGGCGACATAAATGCATATCAAGGCTTACTTACTTCTTCATCCTTAAATTGCTGCATCGTATTGGCAAGCGGACTTCGTATGACGAAATATGGCTTCCTTTACCAAGCTCGTACTAACGGCGATCTAGCAATCTACTCTTGCTGAAGTTTACTGGTGTGAATCGATCCTAGGTCATTATTTACTATTTACCATTTTTAGCATTTAGTATTACTAGGGCATTACTTGGATCAGCTAATTCAGTTAAATCAGCTTACATTATAGGCTTTACTGTGTACTGCTTCTAGATTCTACGTAGCTTGATTAATATTATTTGCCAACCCTGGCTTAGATAGCCCTAAAAGTGGTGTTTGTTGTTTGCTTCAAAATTATATATTGATGCGTTCCGATCAGTATACGCAATGTAATATCGGTGATAAATATTTTTACAGTGAGCAATTACTATTTATAATTACCCAGTAACTATGTGAGAATGCAAGTGGCTTCACAACTTGATCTGATCCTTGTTTACATTCATTTTCATTTATTCTTTGGTTATAAGAAAAGTCTCGCTTGTTTCTTTTTTTTTATGTTATTTTTTGTGTTTTATTTTTCATACTTTTAGACCGCTTCACAATGTTTATCAAATATTGATGATTGTACATAGGTCTTCGAAAGATTTTTCCTTCCATGTCGATGGGGGTATATGACAATCGATTTCATCACTAATGAAAAAAGATATCATTCCGATAGAGAATGTCAAATGTCACCGTTTTTCAAACAATACCGGGGCAGTGATGACGCGTCTCAATTTAATTCGCTGGGCATCAACTTGCACAAAAAAAAATTTTAATTACAGCTATAAAACAATCTAAAATAATTACGGACTAAAAGTTTGTTTTCCCTTTAGTAAATTATTAAATTAGACTAGCAATATACAGAGTATTTTCAGCACTGAATTTGGACTGATAGTATCTGTCTTTGTAAAATTTTAGATTGCTTAGGCTCATACTGGGCGCAATTGTGTTGGGGCCATATAGTTTAAACTCCAACTAGAATGGCCAGAATCTCACTATTGAATAAATGTCGTGTGATATAGAGCCCAAAATGAAGACACAATAAACTTTTTAAAACGTTGCAATTCTTAGATGCCCACTTATTCTTTTCGATAGAATATTCATAATAAAGGGTATTTGTAGTGTTCGTAAACAAAGCCGGATTTTGTAAATCTGGCCATTTTTACGTTATGGATAATAGTAGGTTTTCTTTGTTGTTAATAAATTTCAATCAAAGGATGCCCCAATTAAAAGATTACCCAATAAAAGAGTATAGAAATACTTGGTGAAGGAAAACTCGGAGGTATTGTTGCCGTACTTAAATTACTAGACTTTTTTCTGCGCTCACATTATCTATTTTATTTGATTGAAAAAAATCGTATTTTCTTATTGGTAGAGAGAGGCCCACGATATAGTCCCTTAGTATACTATTGCTACAATATCCTCGGTTTACCAATCATGCCAATATAGTTAAGTGACTGCTAGTTGTACAAAATATCCACATCATAACGCCGCTTTTGAAAGCCATGAGCGATGTTAGTAAGCAGCAAGCCATCTCTCAATGTATTTTCACATATGTGTGTCTGACTTTTGCAGTATCACATTATCGCTGACAATAAAGCTTCACGCAAAATGTTATCTAATGGCACGAGTGTATGCAGTCGCCACTGCAGTCACCACTGCAAGTGTTACCCTGTCTGTTGTCCTGCTGCCTGTCTTGCCGTTACTCTAACCCATGTGATGTAATCCGTGCACCATCTACTACATTTGCTGCATACTTCACGGCGGGCAAATAAGGACAGAACACAAGGCAGGGAAAAAATTTGTGAGCGAGTATAAAAGGGTGCGGAATTCGCCTCTCTTTTTTAATTTTATGAATATAACTTTTTTCGTTCTCCTTTCGGTAGATCTCTTTGCCTTTTGGCTTAGATCAAGTGTAGTATCTGTTCTTTTCAGTGTAACAACTGAAATTCCATCAATTGATGGTTTTTATTATATTGTTACTCTATTTTTGGAAATTGTTGTCTTTACATTATGTGCTTTATTTATAAAGTCATTTTGTATCGATGTGTGTCGTTACCATTACACTGTAGGTTCCTGACGCTGATTTTTATTGATCATTTACTATAATGTTTCAATATTTAGAGCTGTAAGTGGGGCCATTTACTGCCTTAAATATTGACATGTTATACCCCTGACCTAAATGTTGGAACTGATTATCTTGATGTTCAGTCGAGATTGCATCCAAGGACATAACGTATATACTTTCAAAGACATTTAATTATAAATCACAAAAGCGTAGTTTGTTCCAGCCGATTTCCATACCCAATAAATAGTTCTTTACAAGTATTAATATATAACTAACTGGTAGTAGAGTATTAAAGGTCGCATGTTTCACTAACTAGCTAAATGTGAGACACTGCCTTCAATTATTGAGACGCGTCGCCTATATTTCACATCACAATAAGTAAACATTATCAAAAGTTTTTGGTTAATACTGGTAAGTGCTTCACTCATTGATTTAGTTTTTAAGCAGTAACGTCGTCCAAATAAATACCTACAAAAGGCAGGGATAGTTTTCAAGGATTGGGACTTGGTCTTTCAAGCATTATGTCTTGCTTAAACAATCTTCAAGACCATTTGCGATGGTTGGAATTGACTTCTGCATCGCTCCCGAATAAATCAAATTTAATATACAAAGTACCCTGTCAAACTGATATAGCTAATAATAATTCTATATCCATGGGTAGGCCGCCTAGCATAACTTCCAACTTGAATTCAAGCAATTCAACGAGCAGAAACCCCAGTATAACTTCTACCATTTCAACTAGGAAGGATCAGACACGCTCATTTGAATCAAATCGCCCTTTAGATTATAATGCAAATATCAGCATAGTGAGAGTACAGAATATGGCACCAGACACAACAAAGACTGCTTCGGCGATTAATATGGGAGCTATTATGTCTGTAGATAGCATATCATCCCATACACCTTCTTTGGCATCTTCATCAACAAGAAAATTAACAGCTGCAATGCAAAATAATGAACCCACAGTACCTATAGATAATGTGCCTGCAAGGAACACAATACAAAACCTACTGGCCAAAACAACAAAAAAGAAAAAAGCTGTTTCTGGCTTTATTGATCTAACAAATAATTCTGATGACGAGTTTGACAAAGCAGAAAATGAAACTATTGTGACAAATCGAGTTTTCCAAACTATTGAAGAGAATACACACAATAATGTAAGTAGAACTGACAAATCCAAATGTGCGAAGTCAACCCAAAAGGATCCAAGTTATACAGATAACCTTTCATTGCCTCCAGATTTGAACATGCTGTTTTTGAAACGATCATTGGACTTTCTATCCAGAGAATCACTCTACAAGTTGTTAAATCTTCAATTTGAGTTCAATGAAAAATCGGAAAAGTTAATTGACTTATTAAATAATAAAGTGGCCGTCAATGAATCTACCTCTATATCTGAAGACGAAAAACGAAATGAAAGGTTTAGACTAAACTCACATATTGAGGAAATCAATATACAAAGAGATATGTTAAAGAAAAATTTGCAAACTGTTTTACAAAATTTCAACAATGAACGAATACTTGAAAGTAGTGTTCAGGTTATGGATTCTATGCCTCATAAGACTATTGATGAAAGCTGCAGAGTTAATGATGCGAACGAGGATGTGGCAATGGACGATGATATTGCAGCGCTTGAGGAAGAAGATATTCCTTTGAAAACACTATCAAGTAGCCTTGGAGTTGCGAAGACTAATAATGATAATATAATGGTAAAACCTGATACGGAGAGTCATGTACTACTGAATAATGGCGATATAGATGATTGTGACGATGATATGGCGGGGTTTTCCTCGGATTTTGACTCAACAGTTCTCAGATCTCCTCTTAAATTGCCTGATAGACAAAATATGCCACCACCTTCAATTCCTCCAACGTCGCACATTCCTTTGGCTCTCAATGCACCAAATACAGATCTTTTACATGGTATTTCAGAACCCGAGGACTCTTTTGGAATTGAAACTGACGAGGAAGTTTCCATAAGCACCCAAGAACAAAAAGAACTTTTGAACTTTGTAGTTGAGGACGATAGTAGGATTGTTGGTTATGGTGACGATCACGAGGATGATTCATATCATGAAGATAATGAAGCAGGAGACAGCGATGATGATGATGATTATGGAGTGGAAGCCATTGATGATGATACTATAACCAATCAGATTCATGCATCTTCAGAACCTGAAGAAATTGATGACAGAACTGATTTTAACGATCCTATACTGGTCAGTTCTCAGAACTATAATATTGAAGATGATGGCGGTGGTGATGATATTCAAGAAAATTATTATACCCAGTACAATGAAGAAAGAGAACTTGAAATTATTCCGAACGATAAGAATGATGAGGACGATGACGAGTTTTCAGATGACGATAACTTTCTGTTTGAGATTCTTGAAAAGCCAACAAACATTCCCACCACTTCCAGTAAAGATGATGATTTGCAAGAAATTACCGTCGAAGATTCTGATCATTATAAAAAGTTTATGGGCAAATACGAATGGACCAATGAAGTCTATAAGATTCTTAAAACAGTTTTTAAATTGAACAGCTTTAGATCTAATCAACTTGAGGCCATAAATGCAACCTTGTCTGGAGAGGATGTTTTTGTGTTAATGCCAACTGGTGGCGGTAAATCTCTTTGCTACCAGCTTCCTGCTCTTGTCAAAAGTGGTACGACCAAAGGAACTACCATTGTTATATCTCCCTTGATATCTTTAATGCAAGATCAAGTACAGCATTTGTTAGATAAGGATATAAAAGCTGCTATGATTAGCTCAAAGGGTACAGCTGAAGAGAGAAAGCAAACTTTTGATTTGTTTGTTAATGGATTTTTAGATTTGATATATTTATCTCCAGAAATGATGAGTGCAAGTTCCCAAACTAAAAACGCTATCAAAAAGCTACACAGACAAGGTCTCCTAGCTCGTATAGTTGTTGATGAAGCTCATTGTGTTTCATCATGGGGTCATGATTTTAGACCTGACTATAAGGCGTTGAATTTTTTCAAGAAAGAGTACGCTGATATTCCTCTTATGGCTCTTACAGCGACTGCGAATGAGCATGTTAGGATGGATATCATTCATAATCTTGGTTTACACTCACCTAAATTCTTTAAACAAAGTTTCAACCGTACAAATCTGTTCTATGAAGTCTTATTTAAAAATAAAGCACACGTAGAAGATATAGCAAGCATGATCAATGGGAAATACAGAAATCAATCAGGTATTATTTACTGTCATTCGAAGAACTCATGTGAACAGACATCTGCAAGGCTGCAAGATTTTGGAATAAGATGTGATTATTATCATGCAGGTATGTCTCCTGAAGATAGATATAAAGTTCAAATTGATTGGCAAGGCAACAAACTACAAGTTATCTGTGCTACTATTGCATTTGGTATGGGTATCGATAAGCCAGATGTTAGGTTTGTTTTCCATTTGACAATTCCAAGAACTCTTGAAGGTTATTATCAAGAAACTGGTAGAGCTGGTAGAGATGGGTACCACTCTGATTGTCTGATGTACTATAGTTATAAGGATGCAAGGTCGCTTCAAAGCATGATTCAAAGAGATAAAGAATTGGACAGAACTAACAAAGAAAAACATTTGAACAAATTGAGACAAGTTGTTCAATATTGTGAAAATACCACAGATTGTAGGCGTCAGCAAGTGCTGCAATATTTTAATGAAACTTTTAATAGAGCTGAGTGTCATAAACAGTGTGATAACTGTGTCAAAGGCCAAGTTGAAACCGAGACAAGAGATGTCACTTCATATGCCAAAGAAATTGTAAAGCTAGTCGACTTGGTCAAAGATCAAAAGGTGACGGTTTTGTTATGTCAAGATATTTTCAAAGGTTCTAAAACTTCAAGAATAACGAATGCTGGATTTGACCAAAATGACTATCATGGTAAAGGTAAAAATCTTTCTAAATTGGAAATCGAAAGAATTTTTTTTAATTTGATTCATCAACGGGTGCTGGAAGAAAAATCCATTATGAATGCAGCTGGATTTGCCTCAAATTATATTAAACTAGGCCCAAACTCCAATAAAGTTCTTAATGGCAATCAAAAAGTTATAATGTCATTTGCTAAGACTACTGGGAAGACGCCCCCAGCTTCAAGTAGTGCAATTAGGACATCTGTCAACAAGGAAAATCAGCCTCCACCAAATTTTACAACCGCTTCTGCTATGATGAATGGCAGTTCTAGTACCACCAATAAGAGAAGAAAAGTAACGCCCAATATTCAAAATTTTGCATATACTGATATTGAAAAAAAACAAATTGATTATTGCTATTACGAGTTAGAAAAATGTAGAGATCAAAATGCAGTGGATAGGAAATATAAATCACCTCAAAGTATTGCAGCTGATGGAACATTAAGAGAGATGGCTGTAAGGCTACCACAAACGAAACGAGAATTTGATGCTTTACCAGGATTGCAAAAAAACCAAGACGAATATTGGAACATATTTTGCAATCTTTTGCGCAGGCTGAAGCAACAGAGGGAAACTCAGAATACCGAAAACTCGATCATGTCTTCTGACACAACGCTTTCGCAGGTAGCACCCGATAGATCACCTTATTTTACAGGTGCACAACATCAAGAAATTTTATCACAATTGAAATCTACTCAGGCCCAAAGAAATACTGCATCGTCTCAAAGAAAAACTACGAAGGCCAAGTTTTCAAAACGCAAAAACTATTTTAAGGGAAAAGGAAAAAAAAGATGATCAAACAATGGGTATGGAGACCCATAATAATATATAGTTTATAGCATAGCTTAAGTATCTAGAAGAACTTAACAAATACTTAATACCCACGCATTTAGCGAATTTTATTTGTGACCTCTGTGCACCTGATCCCGAGTCAAAGTCTGAAATTAATCATGTATTTTTTCTCTATTTTTTTTTTATAAACCTAAATATCAAAATTGGGTTGCAGTGTATCATCGTCGAATATAGGGTTATATAGACTATATCCAGATAGTTTGACGAGCTATAAAATATAAGATAATTGAAGATCATGTCAGAAAAGATCAACGTCCTTGTTGTGGGTAATGGTGGCCGTGAACATGCGTTAGTATGGAAATTGTCACAATCTCCCAGAATCAATCAAATTTACGTTGCTCCAGGTAATGGTGGTACACAAGGTATTCCAAATGTTACCAGTGTTCAAATTGGCTTTACTCCAGCAGAGTTTCCAAAGTTGGTTGAGTTTGCAACTTCCAACAATGTTGGTTTGGTTATTCCAGGCCCTGAACAGCCATTGGTTGATGGTATAACCACGCACTTTTCTAAAGTTGGTATCCCAGTCTTTGGTCCATCTGTCTTGGCTGCCAGAATGGAAGGCTCTAAGACATTTTCAAAGGACTTTATGGCTAAATATAACATACCAACTGCTGCTTACCAAAACTTCACTGATTATGAGGCAGCAAAAAAATATATTGACTCTACTGACCATAATGTTGTGATCAAAGCCTCTGGTATTGCAGCCGGTAAAGGAGTTTTGATCCCTACAAACAAACAAGAAGCATATGATGCCATTCAAGAGATCATGGTAGACAGAAATTTTGGTGATGCTGGTGATGAGGTTGTCATTGAAGAATTTTTAGAAGGTGATGAATTGTCAATTTTGTGTATCAGTGACGGTTACTCTATTGTAGACTTGCCTCCAGCTCAAGATCACAAGAGAATTGGTGATGGTGATACTGGTTTGAACACTGGTGGTATGGGTGCGTATTCTCCAGCTCCTATTGCCACTCCTAAATTGCTTCAAAAGATTAGAGGAACAATTTTACAGCCAACCGTTGACGGTATGAGAAAAGACGGCTATCCTATGGTTGGCTGTTTATTTGTTGGTATCATGGTTACTCCAGATGGCGAACCAAAGGTTTTAGAATATAATGTCAGATTTGGTGACCCAGAAACTCAGACTGTTTTGCCACTACTAAAAACCGATTTTCTGGAGTTATTGCTAGCTGCTGCTGAACATAGATTAGACTCTGTTGATTTTGAAATCTACGAAGGTAAATCAAGTGCTACTGTTGTTATGGCTGCTGCCGGCTATCCAGAAAGCTATAAAAAAGGTGACGAGATTGTTGTTTCTCAAACTTTACCTTCAGACACATATATTTTTCACGCTGGTACTAAGGTTACTGAAGATGGCAAGGTTGTTACAGCTGGAGGAAGAGTTATTGCAGCTACCGCCATTTCCAACACTTTAGAAGATGCCGTCAAGAAAGCTTATGTTGGTGTTGACCATGTGTCATTCACTGGAAAGTACAATAGAAAAGATATTGCTCACAGGGCTTTTAGAAACTCTGCTCAAAACAAGATATCGATCACTTACGAAAACTCAGGTGTCTCTGTTGATGCTGGTAATCAATTGGTTGATAACATTAAGGCTATGGTCAAGTCTACAAAAAGACCTGGTGCTGACTCTGATATTGGTGGTTTTGGTGGTTTATTCGATTTAAAAGCTGCAGGATACACTGACATTGATCAAACTCTTTTGGTCGGTGCTACTGACGGTGTCGGTACTAAATTAAGAGTTGCTCAAATAATGAATATCCACAACACTGTTGGTATTGATTTAGTCGCCATGAATGTAAACGATTTGGTTGTTCAAGGTGCCGAGCCTTTAATGTTCTTAGATTACTTTGCTACTGGACATTTAGATATTAAAGTTGCTGCAGATTTTGTGGAAGGTGTAGCTGAGGGTTGTAAATTAGCTGGTTGTGCTTTGGTTGGTGGTGAGACTTCAGAAATGCCTGGTATGTACGCTCCTGGCCATTACGATACCAACGGTACTGCTTTTGGTGCTGTTCTCAAGAGTGAAATGCTTCCAAAGGTTGAAGAAATGTCCGCCGGTGATGTTGTCATTGGTATTGCATCTAACGGTATTCATTCGAATGGTTACTCATTGGTTAGAAAAATAATAGAAGCTACCGAATACGAATATACTGATAAAGCTCCATTCAACCCAGAAATAACCATTGGTGAGGCAGTTTTAGTGCCTACTAAGATCTATGTTAAGCAGCTATTGCCTTCTATAAAGCAAAAGTTATTACTAGGTTTGGCTAATATCACTGGAGGTGGTTTAGTAGAAAACGTTCCAAGAGCTTTACCAAAGCATCTTACTGCAAAAATTGATATAAATACTTGGGAAGTTCCTGAGATTTTCAAATGGTTGGGTAAGACAGGTGGCGTACCAGTTCCAGATATTCTGAAGACCTTGAACTTGGGTATTGGTATGGTCGCCATTGCACAGGAGAAAAACGTTGCTCAATTAAAAAAGAACTTAGAAGCTGCAGGAGAAACAGTGTATGTTATTGGTAAGCTCATCAACAGAGAGGGGGACATGCCGGGATGTATAGTCGACAACGCAGAAGGCCTCTACTAAGCATTCTCTCCGCCTTCTCTTTGTTAATTTTCATATAATACCGCTTTATAAATATATATTCAGCATACAATACAATATAACTGACGTGAAATGACTGAAATGGCCCCTAACGCCAAATGCGGCATATTAAGCAGGAAAGCCCCATGTGCTTGAGAGCCAGGCAGCGAAACTGAGAAAATTTTAAAATAACAAGAGCAGGGACACAAAAAAAGCTCATTTTTAATATAAGGAAAGCTCTTTGTGTTAATGGCTCTACAGTGGGCAAAATAGCTAAGAACTAGAATTCATGAGCAAAGTCAGCACCTTCATTAATTCTTTGTAACAACTACCACACTCTTCGTACCATATGCTGCAAAACAAACCTCCATAATTTCCTGAATTTTTGAATTTGAAAGCAGGTATTTGGTTATTCTAAGCCAGTAAAACATTACAAAACAGTGAACTGAACCACAGAAACTAATACCGATTTTAGTTAGTTCTTTTGCTTCAACCCGCAGTCAACAGTTTGTCACAGAATAAGTTTTAACAAGCTTCAATTTGCTTTATTGATTGGCCTTTTTTGTTGTTTTCTAAATCAACGCCGGAAAAGCTAATGCCAAAATGTCAGATTTAAGCTCCCATTCATCTTCCTCTATTTCAGTGACATCTTCTTTAGAAGAGTCCATCCACTCCAGTATTAGTGACGATTCCCAGCTAAATGATCACAGAAACCAGAATATGTCTCTTCCAGTTAGGACTGACTCGAGACTAGTTGAAGAACAAACTCCGGATCAAAATGCCCAGCACGCAAGAAGGAAATCGTCCGACATCCGTTCTAAATATGTTACTATCAACGAAGAAAACGAAGCAGGAAATCTTGTTGTTCCGGGGACTTCTAGGTCAACTAACTTGTCAACCTCTGGGGGACTTAGGGACAAGGTTATGGGGTATGGGCCTGATGAAGACGGAGATGACGACCAATTTACCATAAGCGTTTCTAATAAATTGTCTTCAAAAGGAATGAACAATACTGCATCTACCTCTAATTCTTTACATCGTGGCTCTAGCAACTTGGGGCTAACTAAGCCTAGATCTAGGTCTTTTAGTGAGCAAGTTAAGTCATTTATCAGGCCTAAAGATGATGCTGTCACAGAGGGTATTCTATTGCAATCCAACGCTGGGAGCAACAGTAATAATATTGCTTTTCCCAATCTCAACAGGCAAACTTCAAGAACATCAAATATATCTGATCATTCCAGAAGAAGAGGTTCTGTTTTTGGCAGAAACTTGAATGAAAAAAGTAACGAAAATGCCGTTGACAGTGACGCTGACTCCCATGCTTCCCGTGATTCTCAGGAAACCGAAGAAGATGTGTGTTTTCCAATGATACCAGAGAATGTGAGATTAAGAGGTATTGATTTTACAGAAGTTGAAGAATTCATTCAAGAACAAAGGGAAGAAAACGAAGCTATATTGAGAAGGGAGGAAGAATTAAGAAATAAAGAATCGTCCAGCTCTGCTTCTGCTAAGTACGTTCCAAGACCAAGAACCAGGACAAATACAGAAACTAAATATATCGATAGTAGTGATTCATCTACCAATATAGAAAACAATGCAGGTGTTACATTTGAGAAAATATCATCTGAAAGATCAACTTCTGAAGTCCCCGACAGGTTTAGCTTTTTTTCAAGTGATTTGGAGGAGACAATTCACGCAGCCGATATTCCTTCTCTTGTTAAACCAGGTCAACCTTTCCAATCATTGTTTCCTACAGAAGAATCATCAACCTGGTGGCTTGATTGTATTTGTCCAACTGATAACGAAATGAAGATGCTAGCTAAGGCTTTTGGAATCCATCCTTTGACTGCAGAAGATATCAGAATGCAGGAAACTCGTGAAAAGGTGGAATTATTCAAGAGTTACTACTTTGTTTGTTTTCATACTTTTGAAACTGATAATGAAAGTGAGGATTTTTTAGAACCAATAAATGTTTATCTTGTTGTTTTTCGCAATGGTATCTTGACTTTCCACTTTTCGCCTATTAACAATCCCGCAAATGTCAGAAGGCGTGTGAGGCAGTTGAGAGATTATGTGAATGTTTCTGCTGATTGGCTTTGTTACGCACTGATTGATGACATTACTGATGGTTTTGCTCCCGTTATTCAGGCAATTGAATATGAAGCTGATGCTATCGAAGATTCTGTATTTGTGTCAAGAGAGAACGAATTTGGTACTATGTTGCAAAGAATAGGTGAATCAAGAAGAAAAGTTATGACTTTAATGAGATTATTATCGGGCAAAGCAGATGTCATCAAGATGTTTGCCAAAAGATGTCAAGATGAAGCCTCTATACCCTCTGCTATACAGGCATCTCATACCAACTTAACGAATGCAGCTATAGGACATCCAGCTCAACCAAGAGGTGATATTGCTTTATATTTGGGTGATATCCAGGATCATATTATTACTATGTTCCAAAGTTTATTGGCGTATGAAAAAATTTTCAGTAGAAGTCATGCAAACTATCTCGCCCAACTTCAAGTTGAATCTTTTTACTCTAACAATAAGGTGACGGAAATGTTATCCAAAGTTACTTTATTAGGTACAATTTTGGTTCCATTGAATTTGGTCACAGGTTTATTTGGAATGAATGTTCAAGTTCCGGGCCAAAGTACCGAGAATTATTCCTGGTTTATAGGTATTATCTGTTTTATTGTTGGAATTGTGATTGTCTTAGGTATATCGGCTAACTATTATTTGAAGTATATGCAAGGCAATGCCACTAGTCTTCCCAGCTCGGCAAGATCTATCAACAGTTTTCACTTTGGTAGAAGCAATAGGAATAGAGAAACAAGAAGCAGAAGTAACAGATCTATGATTAGTTTTCCAAGCAAATTTGGAAGATATAACGAGTATTAGAAATGGTTGTATTTCTGCTTTTTTCTTTCCAAAACCATATTCTTTGTTGTTTATATATATGTATTTATTAATTTTTCTCTGATTATGTATTGAATAGGCTTTTAAGTAGCAATGTTTTAGCACAAGTTACCGATGATACGCGACCGTGATGCGATGTTGTAAAATTTTTAGTGTTTTTTAGCTCCTTCGTTAAGTGTCTTAAAGACTCTTTTTTTGTTGAATATTAATTTCGTCAACAAAAAGTATAACAATGTAGTTTTAACAACATATTTTTCTTTGGAAAAACGGAGCTCTCTATGAAAAACATAAGATAGTAAAGATGAACCAATAAAATGCTGCCTCGCTTTGTGAATTTCAGCAAGTGGGGGATAATAACTCAATTAGTTCTGCAAGCCCTAAGTTTCTCTCTGTGGAAAAAACCCGTGCACCATCTAGAGATGCGCTTTGTTGTGGAAGCATTGTTGGAAAGATTTTCTCTCTATAGCTCAGCTGGAAGAGCATAAGACTGTAATTGTTTAAGATATCTTAGGGTCCCTGGTTCGATCCCGGGTGGAGAGATTGTTTTTTTGTGTGTATATGATTCTTTGCTTGCTTGACAGGCTTATGCTTATGCTCATTCAATCGACATGCATGATTTTAATGCTTTTTTTTTTACCTTAAAAACCTAAACATACCAGTCAAGTTAATCTGTATCCTCAAGATTATCAAACCAAACCACTTCATGCCTCTTTGTTGTCAAGTTTCTAAATTACTGTCATTTTCAACCTTTCTTATTATTCATTAATTAAATTGGGCTTATTAAACTTAAAACTATTTGATTGTGTCAGGCTTCATTGGAGATATTGATTTTTGTTTTGAGATAACTTCCTCATGGCTGTATTAAGTAGTTCAAGTTCTGGGTTGGAACTGAACATTACTATTGCTGAAGCCAAGGATTTGGTACTAGCTGATAAGCAAAATGCTTCAAGAAAACTGACTTACAACCCAAGATGTACCTGTGCTATTTTGCCTCGATCCGTAGGGAAAACGAAGAAGATCAAATCAAGTATCTCCCCCACATGGGATGAAACAATAAAGCTAAAGTTAAGAAAGCCCAAGTTACCAGTAGTAAATTCAAAAAAGCCCAAGTTAGCTCCACCCTCATATCTCATACTTTCATTAAGTGTATGGGATTGCCAAAGAACTAGAAAAAACTATCTCGGCGAAGTTAGAATTTCTTTAATTGATATTCTTCAAGAGTTGATGGTAAAAAGAGAAACAGAATTTAGATGGTTTAGAATGTACTCTTCTGCTGACTATAAGAGGTTTGTAACCGGATCCATTAAATGCAAATTCAGTATTACTGTCAAAACTACAAGAGATTTATTGGGTTCAGTTGCTCCTAACAACAACCTCGAAGAAGAAGAATATTTGGAAGAAGACGAAGAAGAATTGCTAGAGGAAGATGAAGAATTCCAGGTTGAAAATTCTCCACATCAACAAGACCAAGAAAAAACCATAGTTCACAGTGATGCTGAATCTGGATCTGAAGAAGATTTCAAAGCCCCTATCATCAATCCGCAAGATTCCGGTGCATCAAACATCATTTCAAAATACCTGACGTTACTTGAGGAAGTGAATGAATATTGGAATTTACATGGCTATGAAGTTTTATCTTTATTAGAAATAAACGATCAGAATTTTTACTCCAATGTATTAGCAACTAAGGCTGCGATGATCCATTCAAGTATCGATAGTATATTTGAATATAAACCTGAAGCTGAGTTTGAAGGCAATGAAATCTTGGAGGAATCTGATGTCGAGTCTGATATAGATATTTCGTTCAGCACAAACAATGCTTCAGTGACACCTACTACAAGCACATCCCACTTCATGTCAAATCTGGCTTCCAATGCTAGTCTCCTCAACCCACTGAGCAAGACAAGTGCAAATACTCCTTACAGACAACCATTTTTAAATAATCTCAATAACGATAGCAAGTTTCTTCTAGCGAACTTTCATAAGGAGAAGAGATCAGACAGTGTGACCTCAATGAGTAGTTTGGCTAGTGGAATTGCTTATTCTTCAGCTGATGAGTTCACATCTGATAATTTTACCGGCAGAACCGACTATAGTGGAAACAACGAAATGAGCAAAAGGAAGAAAAGGTCAAGACTGATTCCCTTGAGGCACAGGAAACACAGCAATTCGGTTACCAATTTAAATTCCGAAGACCCTCAGCATAGCGAATCTGTATCTACCAATTATGTATTTAAAGCTCGTAAAGAGCTAAAAGGTTTATTATTCATTGAGATCATTTCGGCAGCAGGTTTACCACCACTTAAAAATGCAACAAGAACAGGGTTTGATATGGATCCCTTTGTAGTGGTATCTTTTGGAAAAAATATTGTTAGGACATCATGGAGATCTCACTCCTTGAACCCTGTGTTTAATGAACGATTATATTTTGAAGTTTTGGAGACAGAAAAGAATTTTAATGTTGTATTCGACGTCTTGGATAAAGATAGAGTATCTTTTAACGACGCTGTTTGTAGTGGTACTATAGCTATTCGTCAATTTGTTACGAAAAGTCACATTAAACCGGACTCTTCGTCAAGCAACTTTAAAGTGGTTGATAAAGAAGAAGACACCGAGGAGGCCACCAAGCGTGGAGTGTTCAGAAAAAATCCAGCTAAAAATCTGTCAAATCTTAATGTTAAAGATGATTATTTAACAACTTTAGAAATTAGTATGGCACTGAGAGATGATTTGAAAAGTAAGCTGAGCAAAAATAACCAAGAAGAAACCTACCAGCCTAAACTGAAAATAAGGTTCAGATATGAAGATTACAATAACTTGAGAAAAAAGTTTTGGTACGAATTGTTAGCTAAATGGAAAGGCGAAGAATCTCAACAAATGGATGTTATTGAGCTGGGCTCTTTTTTGAGCTCAATTGGATCCACTTTACCCGATGAAAAAATCAACGAATTTTTCCAAGAAAGAGAAAAGAATCCATGGACAGGTGATTCTTTAAACTTCGAAGAATGTATTGAGTGTTTTGAGAAGGCTATAAGCGAAAGTGAGAAAGCAAGCGCTGACACTTCAACTGATCACATAATCAATGTGGATAAATGCCCTTTGTGTGGAAATTCAAAGTTGAACAAGCTTGACGACAACGATATTGTAACACATCTAGCTATATGTGGATCCAAGGATTGGAGTACGGTAACTAAGATCCTAAAGACGAGTTACACAACTTCCAACTCGGCGAAAAGAGGATGGTACTCAAAGGCTCTGATTAAAATTGCATATGGTAGACTTAAGATTGGTCATAACAATGCTAATATTCTGGTTCAAGACCGTAATACCGGTATACTGATGGAAGAAAAAATGAGTGTATATGTAAGATTAGGAATAAGGTTGCTTTATCGTTCTTTTGAAAACAAAGCAAGCAATCGAAAGAAGATTAAAAAAATGTTGAAAAATTCGAGTTTGAAGCAAGGAGTCAAATTTGACAACCCTAATTCGACTCATTTGATTTCATCGTTTATTAAGTTCTACAGTTTAGATATGACCGATTATTTGGTTGAAGATATATCGCATTATAAAACATTCAATGAGTTTTTTTACAGAAAATTGAAGCCTTCTGCTAGAACCATTGAAGCCGCTGGTGATGGTAGAATAGCAGTCAGTGGTGCTGACTGCAGATGCACAGCTTTTCAAACCACCAAGGCAGCAACAGAACTTTGGATTAAAGGAAGAAATTTTACTATAGAAAAACTTTTGGGAGGCAACTATTCCCAAAAATTGATGGATAGTTATAAATCAGGTTCAGTGGTGATCTTTAGACTAGCTCCTCAAGATTACCACAGATTTCACACAAGCGTCACTGGAACAGTAGGAAAGATCCATTACATTGAGGGTGAGTACTATACAGTCAATCCAATGGCGATACGTAGCGGCTTAGATGTCTATGGGGAAAATGTTAGAGTTTTAGTACCCATAGTGACAGAAGAATTTGGCACAGTGATGATGTGCTGCATTGGAGCCATGATGGTTGGATCTACTATTATCACAGTCAAAGAAGGTGACAAACTTGAGAAAGGTGACGAGGTCGGTTATTTCAAATTTGGAGGGTCAACTGTTGTTTTATTATTTGCTGAAGATAGTATCGTCTTTGACAGTGATATTATAGCCAACTCTTTAAAGAAGGTGGAGACATTAGTGAGCCTTGGTATGTCAATTGGCCACACCCCAGATGTCAAGGAATACGAAAGACAATTACACGACTTTGATAAAGAACCCGAAGAAATGAAGTTGAAAATTATGAGATCTTTAACAGGTAGCGATGTGCGCAAGGAAAGACGTGGTACAATTATTATTCCTAACAATGCAGCTGCAACAGAAATACCCTTCCCAAGCACACATGAGAATAATATCACTAACGTCGAAGAAGAACTGATTGATTCTAGAGTTATGGATATCCCAAGTTGGGAAGTTCAACATCTTGATCTAGATGATGCCATGGAGTTTGAAATTGAAGAAGAAGAAAAAGAATCTGATCTTGAACAATAAGTTAGTTTTACGTTTGAAAAGATAAACATATATAAATTTATTCAATAATTTACAGAATACCGCATTTGCTATTTTTTGTATAAGTCATCTTCATTTTTAAAATACAAACCAAAATTTTATAAAAATTGTAATCAAAATTTAGATGGAGAAACAGAAACACCTTCAATAGCAGGATCATTGACAAACCAAACTGTTTCCGGACCATTTAACTCATTCACCATTTCACAAGGTAAGTTGCTTTTTTCAGTGCCAAAAATTTGCTTCAAAACTGGAGCTTTACCCGCACCCTCTGCAACAAAAGCAATGTCAGAAGCTTTTTCTAAAACGCTGAAAGTAAACGTAATTCTACGTGGAGGTGGCTTTGGAGAATCGTTTAAATATGTTATTCTTTTAGAGTTTTCTTGTAATAATTTGTGTCCTGGGAATAAGGAGCATGTATGACCGTCTGGACCACAGCCTAGTAATATCAAATCCAATTTTTCTGGCAAAATCTTTTCATATGCCGCAGCAATTTCAGCATCAGTAGAACCGTCTGATTTCAGCAAACTTTCATCAATTGTGTAAACTTTTGGTAGAGGGATTGAATTGTTTTTTAAAGTGCTTAAAACCATAGAGTTGAATAATCCATAGTTAGAGTCCTCGTGATCTAGAGTAACTAATCTTTCATCACTGAAAAAAACTTCCCACTTGGACCATTGTGCTTTCGATCTGTTAGCTTGATTATCAATCAAACCTTTCTTCAAGACTTTTCCTAATGACCCTCCGCTAACTGCAATTTTAAAAGTATTACTTGAGGCTAAAGCTTTATCTTGTAATGCAATTACATATCTTGCTACTGAATCAGCAACATCGTTAGAATCAGCGTAGGAATAAACTTTTGACATTTCGAAACTTTCTTGTGTACAAGGTATAGGATATCAATGGAGTTTTCCAAGTATGTAATTGGACCTAAAACTATGAATTGTTAACGAAATATGCCTATATATCCATAAAAAATCCACATTGCTCCAGACTTCACTATCTCGAAGCTCTCTGTCGGGTAACCGTTGGCCTCGGAGTCCATTTGAATGGACCTGGTACATCTACGAATCTCTTGTTTTTGGCCGGTACAGCTCAGTATGTTTCTGCCAAATATCTGCAAATAACCCTACTATAAAGCAAATGTGGTATAATTAAGAGTAAATACTCCATATGTAGTTTCAACACAACTGGAAAGATATTTAACTTGTAAAAAGTGAAGTGAGAAGCAAACGCTAACATGTTTTTTGTGATGAAACAACAATTGCTTTACAGTTTGCCCCAATTGATTACAAAAAACTACTACTGGATCATTATACATTCTATGTTATATGTTTTCTTGAATCCAATGTGAGTGAGTGTAGTTTGAACAGGCTCAATGCCATAAATAATGCTGAAAATTGAGCTCCTTTATGGCATGCCCTCGGAGTTGTAGAGAAGAGGCTCGAGGTGTTGAGGTGCGTTGAAATCTGACTGGCACAAGGGAAGAAATAATTTTAGTAAGGGTCATCTATGACAAGGAATGAATGAAGAATACGATGTTAAGCGTCATTTAACTCAAGTTTGAGTGGAACGTTACATTGAGGCTCCTGGTAATTTAACAAAGGACAAAGTATAACTTTGTTACACTGCGTATACAACTTGAATTACAGAATTGTGGTTCATCAGAGTTTCTAAACGAAAAATACGAGGAAGCTTGTGATATAGTGACAATTTAAAAGCCTGCAGACGAGTTTAAAGTGACATAGAAATTGCATACAAGGGAGAAACTATCTGACGTTGAGCATTGCTACGTAAATTTGTGTCTGACTAAAGTTTACCCTACAGTCTGAAAAGATGGCAAATTCCACTGTTTCTGTTTCTTTTTCGGATTCATCCTTAACAAACGTAGATATGCACAAGAAAACCTCATATTATAGTCATAATCATAGCGACAATGCACTACCACTCAATGTGACGGATGCACATATTGTACAAGACCAGAGCTACTATTTGGCTGGAAAAATACCAGAAACCAAGGACATAGCGTTACCATTCCATAAGGATAAAGTAAATCATATCTCTTTAGATATTGGTGGTTCTTTATCAAAACTAGTCTATTTTACCAAAGATGAACAAAACAAAGGCGGAGTACTGAATTTCTATAAAATAGAAACTACCAAAATAGATGAGTTGATTCAGTATATAAAAGAGCAGGTTTTTACTAAACATTATAGCCATGACTGCTCAGATCATAGTGATGACGTTTCGATTGTAGCTACGGGAGGTGGAGCTTTCAAATTCAATGAAAAGTTATCAAAGGAACTAAAATGTGACATCCAAAAGGAAGATGAATTACAATGCCTTATAATAGGATTAGACTTTTTCATCACTCAAATAAAAAATGAAATTTTCTACTACGATGAAACTGATCACAAATACATAGAATTGGAAAGAGCAAATGGTGAAGAATCAATATATCCTTACTTGCTTGTTAACATTGGTAGTGGGGTAGGTATGATAAAAGTCACAGGGCCAGGTCCAAACAATTTTGTTAGAGTTGGTGGCTCTTCATTAGGTGGTGGAACCTTGTGGGGATTGTTATCTGTGCTAACGGATGCTCACGATTTTGACGAAATGTTAACAATGGCTCAAAGAGGAAACAACGAGAACGTAGATCTATTGGTGGGCGACATTTATGGTAGAGGTTATAATAAGATTGGTTTGAAATCAAACCATATTGCATCATCGATGGGTAAAGTTTTCAAAAAAGTTCTTGAAAAAGATGAAGATGAGAAATCCAATGACAGTTTTAAGGACGAAAGAGAAAGAAGATTAAGCAAATTTCAACAAGAGGACATTGCTAGATCTTTGCTTTACGCAGTCTCGAACAATATAGGCCAAATTGCATATTTACAAGCACAGAGGTACAATCTCAAAAAAATATATTTTGCTGGCTCTTATATACGAGGCCATCCTCAGACTATTAGAACATTAAGTTATGCTATCGATTTTTGGAGTGAAGGCCAAAAGAAAGCTTATTTTTTGAAGCACGAAGGCTATCTAGGCACGATGGGTGCCTTTCTGAAGAAAGAATTATAGATAAACAACTAACTGCATTATTCGGGTAACGCGCATCATCATTTCGTTTCTAATTACTTTTACTCATGGCTAATATCCCCTGTTAAATATCCGTATATATATACATGTACAGCTAGACGTTGGATTGTAATAACGTGTATATAGCTTTCCCAATACCCAAAGCATTCAAAGACTTAAGTCCTTTTTCAACTTCGGTATATCCTCTTTTGAGTATATGCGAGTTTCTGACACATTTGTCAAAGTAATTTTGTAACTATCACTTTCAAGCAACTCTATATTTTTTATCTTCCCATTTGTAAACTTCTCAAGCCATAGCGTTATCAATTGTTTGTACCATTCACACTTCTTCTCTAACTCTATTTCAATCTCGCTCATCTTATTTTCCTCTCTTTTTTGGCGCAATTTAGCAAGATTTGCTTTCAGATCGTCAATATCATTATTGACACCCGAAATATCATCAAATATAGAATCTAGCAATTGCTGTTTTTGTTCCTTTTCTAATTTTAGTTTGTCAACTGATGCTGACAACTCTTTGTAAGAAAAGGAAGTCTCATTAACAATCTCTTTCAGATCTTCTAGTGAATTAATAAGCGTAATATTGCCTTGTGATTCTTCAGACTCGGAACTGCTTGGCCTTTGAACAAGAGATAACTTTTTGAAAACCTCATCGTCAGGAGGAAGAACTCCACTATCTCTATTTAACTCCTCAAGATCAGCTAGTTGCTTCTCTAAGTCGTCCACCTCAGCACTTAAATCAGCTTCATACTTCTTTTGCTGTTGTAATTTGTTCATTTGGTTCATTAATTCACCGCTCAATTCTTTATTCTTCTGGCGAAGCTTTTCGTTGGATTGCATTGTCTGTTCGATACTCTTGAGGTAATTATCATTGGCATTACTCTCACTTTCAAAATCAGCATTACTTGGAAAATAACTGTTATCATCATCGTTCAACCATCTGAAGAACTTTTCTTTTGCTGTTGTTTCCGCATATTGATATGATAATTTATCTAGATACTCCCTATTGGTTTCAAGAAAAGAGGCTAGTTTTCTTGGATCTAAGTCAGCATATTCAGAGGAATATTGACTTATGAGAGTTTCATACTCTCTTTTAGCATCAAAGGTATTCATAACTATGGTACTACCGCTTCTACCGACTGGTTTATCTGTTTGATTGCCGACCAAATTTCGTTATAAAATGCTTTCTACTTCATTAGATGATTTGCATCATACATGTAAAGCAAAAGGTAAACAATCAAGTGAAGCAAATCGACCTTCTCAAAGCGTGACAGACGCGCGACGATTTCTAGGCATAAGAGGGACGATCGGTTAAAGTGGTGACGGCGTCGAAAAACTGTCTTTAGTTATCAAACAGAGGGACCATAAACGATGATTAAAGTGTGTAATATTTACGCAGGCAGGATGCTGTGACTGTAATTGCAACTGTAACGCCAGTATCAGTACTCACACACCACAGAAATTCCCTTGATTTTGATTGATATCGAATCAATTGTGTGCAAGATGCCGGCAACAGAGACTAAAAGAAAATTAGCCGAGAGAGATGAGGTTGACGATGATCATGATTTGAAAAAAGCTAAAACCGATAGTGGAGAGGCAGATCAAGAAGCGAAATCAAAAGACGGAGAGAATCAGAGTCAAGATAGCGAGAAGTCCAGCGACGAGGAATCTTCAATTAATAACAAAGGAAAAGTTGAGGGCGAAGATGGGGATGAAACTAAAGTCAAAGAAGAACCTGATGACGAAGAAGATGAGTCGAAAAAAAGCAAACAAGATAGTGAAAACGATAACGAAGAGGAAGATGAAGACAAAGATGACGAGGAAAAAAAAACTATAGTGTCATTTGATTTTGATGGATATACATACACTTATAAGGAGAAACCGTCTGTCTTAGAAGAAAGAGAAGGAAAAATTGAATTTAGAGTAGTAAATAATGATAATTCTAGGGATAACATGATTATTTTAACTGGTTTAAAAAATGTTTTCCAGAAGCAATTGCCTGAAATGCCTAAAGCTTATATTGCAAGATTAGTTTATGATAGATCGCACATATCAATTGCTGTGGTGAGGAAACCTTATTTGCAAGTTGTTGGTGGGATTACATGGAGACCATTTGAGAGTAGAGAATTTGCAGAGATTGTTTTTTGTGCTATTTCATCGACCGAACAAGTCAGAGGTTATGGTGCTCATATGATGAACCATTTTAAAGACTACGTACGCAATACATCGAAGATCAAGTATTATTTGACATATGCTGATAACTACGCAATTGGGTATTTCAAGAAACAAGGTTTTACCAAGGACATCACGCTACCCAAACAGACATGGATGGGATATATTAAAGATTACGAAGGTGGTACATTGATGCAGTGCTCTATGTTACCTCATATACGGTATCTTGACTCTCCAAAAATTTTAACATTACAAAAAGCGGCAATATTGAGAAAAATTAGATCTATTTCTCAAAGTCATGTGGTAAGGCCTGGATTAAAGCATTTCAAACAGAAGAATGCTAAGCCATTAAACCCATTAGACATACCTGCCATTAGAGAAGCTGGATGGGCAAAAGAGATGGATGATTTGGCTCAGAAACCAAGAAGAGGTCCGCACCATGTTGCTATGTTGACTTTATTAACTGAATTACAAAATCACCCTTCAAGTTGGCCATTTACTACTGCTGTTAATAGAGATGAAGTTCCAGATTATTACCAAGTTATTAAGGAACCAATGGATCTCAGTACGATGGAGATCAAACTGGAGAATGATGCATATGAAACTTTTGAAGATTTCATATATGATTGTAAATTAATTTTCAACAATTGCCGTTCATATAACAATGAAACTACTACATTTTACAAAAATGCTACAAAGCTAGAAAAGGTTTTAGCTACAAAATTAAAAGATTTCCCAGAGTTTTCTAGTTATATTGATATGTTAGATAATAAATAAGCATATAAATTTATACATATTTTTAATATTGATTCAATCATGATTGCTCTATATCATCATCTTCTTGTTCTTGTTCTTTAGCCTTTTCAATAATTGCGGCTAATTCTTCATCACTATAAATTCTAAATTTGTTATCCTTGGTAATACTAGCTAATTGTGCGTTTTTTGAATCCAATTTTTCTTCCATAACTTGTTTTAAAACTTTCAAAGTTAATAACTCAGCTTCTTTTAAAGTCAGTGATTTATGATATTCGTTTTGTAATTCAGCTTGGGCACCTTCTGAACCTGAACCAATTGCCTTAGCGTCGTATCTGTAAAAAGTCCCACTTGGTTCAGCATGGTATAATTGAGGTCCTTTTTCTTCATCGTAGCCAGCAATCAATAAAGCAACACCAAAAGGTCTAGACATAAGTCTCTTTTCTCCAGAAGCACCTTCACCAAATCTTAGGGCTAAATCACAAACAGATTGAGTCAAAGTTTCTACTGAGATAGGCTCATGGTAATACAAATCGTGCTGTACTGAAGAGACTCTAGCATGATCAATCATTGATCTAGCATCTGCAGTTAAACCACTCATGGCACAACCAATATGACTGTCAATTTCCATAATCTTTTCAATAGAATCACTCTCTAACAGCGACGAAGTAACTCTTTTTTCAACACCCAATATAACTCCTTCACTTGTAGCTATACCTATAGCGGTGGAACCTAATTTGATAGCTTCCAATGAATATTCGACTTGGAAAAGACGACCTTCTGGAGAGAAAGTGCTCACACCACGATCATACTCACTTCTTGTTAAAAACATGATTAATGGTTATCGATCAATTGACCTATAACATGAGCTATATAATACCTCCTGCCGTAAAGGCTACTTCTACTTTCTTTATCCATCTCTCAGTGGCAATTACAAACTTGGATATTTGTTTCTCTCATCATCACAGAGTCGCGGGAAAACTAAAGCCAAGTCAACACAACAGTCCATCACGTTGTTGACCAATTGTGATTAGTTTAGGTTCGAGTGTTTTTTTTATGTTGGAACCCATTTTCATGTTCAGTCGTTATTCAAAACAAATCCTATAGCATTTTACTCAAGCTGCAATTTTCGATTTGGAAAAGCTATAACAATAAAAATAATCTATTTAAAAAAATTAAAACAAAAAAAGGAGTTCATTGTATATGAACAAATGGTGTTTTCATTTCAAATTTATTCATTATAAAGTGATGTCGATTTTCACGTTGGCTTCTTTGGCGGCAGACATTAAGCTAGATAATTGGACAACCTTTTCGGCAGCTGGATCTAAGTCTTCAAATAAGAATAACTTGAGGCCGGAATTAGAGATCAATTCTTGAGCTTGAGCCAAGTTTGTACCTTGCAATCTAACAACGACAGGAATTTCTAAACCTAAAGCTTTAGTAGCGGCAATCAAACCTTCAGCAACGTAATCACATCTGACAATACCACCAAAGATGTTAACAAAAATTGAGTTAACTTTGTCTTCAGATAAAATTAATCTAAAAGCTTGTTCAATGGTTTCTGGGGTAGCACCACCACCAACATCTAAGAAGTTAGCTGGTTCACCACCGTATAATTTAACAACATCCATAGTAGCCATGGCTAAACCAGCACCATTAACTAAACAACCAATCTTACCGTCTAACTTGATAAAGTTTAAGCCGTACTTGGAAGCTTTAACTTCATCTGGATCTTCTTGAGTGATATCTCTCCATTCAAAAACTTCCTTTTGTCTAAATTCAGCATTGTCATCAAAACCGAACTTAGCATCCATACATAAAACTTCATGATCAACAGTTTCTGATAATGGGTTAATTTCAATTTGAGTAGCATCTTTTTCCTTGAAGATCTTGTATAATTTTTGAATAGTATCAGCAGCTTTTGGAATAGCAGCCTTTGTGAAATTTAAGCCAGAAGCAATTTCAGTAGCTAATGAATCAGAGATACCTTCTTCAATGTTGACTGGGAAAGTGTGGATAGCAGATGGGTTTGCCTTAGCAACACCTTCAATATCCATACCACCTTCAGCGGAAGCGACTACCATGGTAGTTTGATTTTTTCTGTCCATAATGATTGATAAGTAAGCTTCTTGTCTGGCGAATTTTCTTTCAACAACGTAGACAGCGGTAACTTCTTTACCAGCTGCACCGGTTTGCTTTGTGATCAATTTATGGTTTAACATTTTTTCAGATAATTCTTTGACTTCTTCTGGGGTAGAGACTAATCTAACACCGGATTGAAGACCGTTATCGAAATGACCTTTACCTCTACCACCGGTTAAGGCTTGAGCTTTCAAGACCATATCTTCAGTGTTTAAAGATTTAGCGATCTCGTAAGCACCTTGAGCAGTGGTAGAAGCAGCACCATTTGGAACTGGAATACCGTAAGACTTTAATAAAGCAGCGGAACGGTATTCATGAATAGACAAGTTTCTCTTAGCTTGAGCGATTGACTGTTCGAAATGAGATAATTGGAAGAAGTTAGTAAAGTAATTGGCTAATTGAAACACAACATAGTTGTGTTTAAACTTGAAAAAAAGCTAAACTGAGTATGCTTATTAGTCTGTTTTAAGTTAAATTATCGATCTATACATACATTTGAAGCTCTCAAGATAGAACGGTTGATTGATCTAGAAAACATTGTGAACTAGGAATTAGATTGGATGATTTACACACGTAGAGCAAATGCCCATGAGTTGGGATACAGATCAGCGAAGCGTTGCAGAGTCTCCAATTGAGCTTGATCTAGTGCTCTAGGAACCAGCTGGAAGCAAGAACGTGAGTCTACCCACCATCCACCACCTTGCCAAACCACTAGCACCACCAACCAAACACCTCCTTCTCGCTGCAGCTGCAAGCTCCAACAGCGACCTGGAGCTCTAAATTCCGCTTTTTCGCAGAGTCGTCCGCCCGGGGGAACATTTTGATTTTTTTGTAACGCAGAGGCAGAGAAGTAGTTAATCGTCAAGGCAGTGCAAAAATGTAGAGGTGTATTTTGTATAGTCGATCGACTCACAAAGCTAGTAAAACAATTTTCGCCTGTTGTATTATACGCACTGTCAAAACATTTTTTGAATTCATTTTATTTTATTCCTGTAATGAATGATGGCCGAAGGCTGATGGCAGGGTCAGGTTATAGCGGTTAAACAGGTGATAGCGCAGCAGTAGTAGGATAATGTCAAATAGGGAACAGATAAAGTACAAGGAGAAGCTTCAGGCGCAGTTCCAGCTGAGTTTCAGCTCGTTGAACAGCAAAGTTCTCTCTTGGATACCAGAACCAGAAGGTTTAAGCACTAGCGCTAGTACTAATACTAGCCATCTCCAAAATGGTCAAGATACACAAAGTTCTGGTCAAGGCGTGGAAAGTTTTTTGAATTTACCGGTAATCAAGCAAGGGTCAGGACTGTCACTTGGCGAAGCTCACAATAAAGACACACAAACTGCGACTATAGGTGATTTCATTCTAAGTGGTAAAACACTTTCTAAAAGTAAGAATGATAGGGATCGTGAAAACAGAAGAGTGACAGGACTGGACAAGGTTAGCAAGAGTAAAGCACAAGTACAAAAGGTAGGAAATTCAAAGGCATTGAATTCTTTGAGAAATAAATTAAGAGATGATAAAAGATTACAAGTGCAGAGGAAGAACAATACCAACAAATCTCACAACCCCAACCCCACAAGCTTAGACAGTGATAGCAGTGATGATGAGGATGATGAAGTGGTGAGCCGGAAATCAAGTAGCAAAGGTGATAATAAAACCAAAAATGGCAAATTCAAGAAGCCATTTTGATATTAATAAATATGTAAATAGATCGTTAGAAAATAGCCAAATTGGCAACAAAGAATGTGTTATGAATAATATAGTATTCAAGGGGACTAAAATACATAGAGTAGTGTAAATATATATTAAAAGTTACTAGCAAATAAAAAAATGTGAAAATATGTATATATATAGCAGGAATTATAATTATAATAAAATAACAGTATTAAACAGCAAAAGCAAAAAAAGTTTTTGAAAAAGATAAAGTAGGTTTTAAAATGAATTGTTGATATTCATTTTTAGTAGATTGTTATTGTACATTTAGCAGAAAAAAAAGTAGTTGTTTATAAAAAACAAAAATAAAATCATATGGTACAGTATATTCTAGTTTGATTTAACCACCTTGGTATCATTCTCCTTTGTCCTAGTCTTGTCAGCTTCAACGTCAGTAGCCTTTATTTTACCCAGTTGCTCATCATCAGGTCTAGTTACGTCACTAACAGTTTTTCCTTCAACAACGGACTCATCTTCGTCAATCTTTCTCTTCTTGGAAACCTTTATTTGCTCCTTTTCTGTCTCGTAGGAACTCACCACTTCGTTGGAAGGTTGATCTTTTTCATTAATATTTTTGTCATCAGTCAATAGTGAGGCCATCTCAATCTTTTCATTAACGGTAGCGGTTGGTTTCTCATTTATTGGAATAGAAGTTGGAGAAATAGTAGACATCCTATTAGGTATATTATGATGGTTAATGAGCATAACCGGATTTGAAGTAGCTGTAGCTTGATCTACACCCGTATTTTGATTAGATGGAATAGAAGTTGGAGAAACTAACGACATTCTATTGTATGGTACAGATTTTGGCCCAACTACGACACCACCACCATTACCAGCAGCAGTGGCTGCGCCGTTGCTGTCAAAAGGAGCAGAGCGGGGATACGAAGAAAAACCAGCTAATTTGCTATTCGTTGAATTCATAGGAATTGGGTTTTTCAACTCTAAGATACTACTTGGGGAGCTGCCCAGTTGACCATGCTGTTGGAGGGGTTCACCAGTTGCAGGTATTTGTTGAGGTGTTATTGGTCTTGACAAGTTTGGTGGATTTGATGTGGCAGCGAGAGCTTTAAGTCTAGGGGATGTCGGATAAGAGTTAGACATCGTTGACATAACTGAATCATTTCTCATCACAGCATTTTTTTCTTCATTTAATATTCCTGAAAGGGATGTTCTTGATAATGAATGAGATGCAATAGAACTTTTAGAATTGGAGATAGTTGAAGCACCTAATGAATTTGATAATTGTGAAGGAGGCACGGTGGGCGAACCAATAGGGTAAGTTAATGAAATAGAACCTGGATTTGAAGTGGAGGAAGAAGAGATAGAACTACCCGGGAGACCAATAATAGATCCACTATTATACGAGATTGAATTAGATGTTGACGTTGAAAAAATAGAATTCGATTTTGATGAAGAGATGGACTTAGTATGATTTGAGGCGGCTGAACTGGATATTGATGAATTAGCCATGCTATTGCGTTGATGAGTATGTGAATTCAAATGAGCTAAGTGCAAAGGCAAAGGATGACCGTGACCATGAAATGTTTGAGCAGGATGATGTGTAGGTAGTGAAGTCGACCTTGGTTGTTGTTGAAGTTGTTGATTGGGACTTTGAGTTAGATTCTTGTACAAGTTAGGAGTTTGAAAACTTCCAGTCTGAGATGTTGGGGTATGAGGTTGAGCTGGGATACCACCGTTATTAACACTATTTGGTTCATTTCCGTTGGTATGCAAAACAGCACCTACAATTGGAGTCGTGGTAGGAGTACCATCAGTTGGAGTTAAAGGCATACTTGCACTTATGTTCGCACCGGAGACAAAAGAAGCAGGCACATTGCTGGTCGGAACAATCGCTGAAGGCGCAAATTCATTTGGAACTGATCTTGGTGGACGATTAACATATAGCTGTTGTTGATGAGACTGTTGAAGAATAACAGATGGAAAACTACCAGCACGAGGAGGTTGGGTTTGAGGACCCGAGCCAACAACTGGGGCATATGAATAAGCAACCCCTGCTGGATATTGTTGAGGCTGAGGTGGTGCTTGAGCATAATGTAATTCATAGCCAACTGGAATATACTGAGGAGCTGTTGGTACAACCTGGTGAGTAAGTACAACTTGTTGTTGTTGTTGAACCTGCTGCTGAGATATGGGAGCACCGGAACCAGCTGGAACAGGAGCAAGAGGGTCAATAAAAACAGAAGGAACTCTGCTTCTACGACTTGAAGAGTTGAAACTTACGTCGGTCTCATTTGATATAGAAGCACCACTATTTGATCTTTCAATCTCTGAGGGAAGAGGTTGATAAAATATCTGTTGTTGTTGTGGGAACTGAACATATTGGCCTTGTTGAGCTTGTGGAGCATTATGGCGGGGTATATAGAACTGTTGTTGCTGCTGCACATGGTCAGCATTGAAATGGTCAAATTGTTGCTGCGGCTGTTGTTGCTGAAATTGCTGTGGATATTGATAATAATGAGATGGATGAGAGTATTGCTGTGTATTTGGGTCCATCTGATAAGTATTCATGTCATCAGGATTATCATTCATTTGAGGGATCACTTCGTCCATACTATTAGTGGTAGTTGTTAAACCAGCAGTTGCATTTATAAAATTGGTAGTATTATTGGTTGAAGTGTTTATCAAAGCATGATGTAAAGAATTTTGTTTTAAAGAATTTGAACGTCTTTTGATCAAATGTAAAGAACTCTCATCACCTTTTTTGAACTTACCTGAGGAATGTCTAAATTCCCAAATAATTTTACTTGAATCCTGTTCCTCTGAATTTTGAAGGTAATTTATATTACCCACTTTATGGAAACCATACATGTGTAGTTGACGAACAAATGAAGCTACATTTCCATGCTTGAAATAATTTGTTAAGATGTTAGCAAACTCGGAACCTGGAATTAAGGCAAAGGTTGTATCATCATTCTCATTCAGCCTGGACCACCTGATGACATTATTGAGGGAAGAATCGTTAAGCATTAAGTACAGTTTATGAACAAAAGCACTGATTTTTTGATTTGAAAAGGCTAACTGCGATGTTTGATTATTATTTGATTCACGATCTTTTTCATTTTCTTCATTTTCATTTTCATGATAATCCTCAGCTTTATTCAGATAAGTTTCATGTATGCCAGTTTGATTGTGCTGTCTTGTATATCCTTGCTCCTGTTGCTCCTGTTGCGCCTGTTGCACCTCTTGCTGCTGCCGAGTCTGCTGTTGTATATCCTGTTTGTTGACCATCTGTGATTGAGTGTTTTGAGATTGCTGTTGCTGCGAAGACTCAGTATCACGCCCGGCGATTTGGGACGGGTTAGTCATAATATGGATGAAAAATAAATGTGTAATTTACCTTAGTCTAATTATATGAGGCTAACCAATGACATTAACGGTTTGACGATGAAAATATAATATATTCTGAAGTGTCTTGATATAACAGAGGAGCGAAGAGAAAACTCTAAGTAAAAGAGTATATGGTCTATCTGTTTCGGATATGACAGATAGCGTATGCCTGTTGTAGATGGGCTTGAAAATACGGGTATAATAACGATATAAGAGGTAAAGGTAAAAATGAATGAACCTATTTGATTGAATATTTGTCTTTTTGGGCTGCTATTATTCCTGTGCTTTTTTTTTAATTTTTTTTCTTCCAGCGATTTCGATTTTTCACCAAGTACAAGGAAAGCTAGCTATAGTTAAGCGGGCTAGATACGAGGGGAGCTGTTTTGGAGTGATAAATGTATATATTGCAAGTACTTGACAGTAGCAGACAACCAAGCTGATCGGATTGTTTACCCAAGTGGTGGATTAAGGGGGAAGTGACGAACGGATAGACCAGATATGTTTGTGGAGTCAGCAGCCAGGCGATCCAGAAGCGGCAAGATATATTATATATACAGGCATTTATGAGAAAGGGAGGCCACAGACAATGGCAAGCGACGATGGCACAAGAGCTACATAAGCCGGATAGACATGAAGTGCACGGGCAAATTGGACTATATGAGCATTATTGCAGTACATTAGACTCACAGCAGTAGGCATATATATCTGCTATTATACCGTGCAATAATTAGCAATAATAGAGTAATAAACAGGTAATAATACAGCAATAATACAGCAGTAATATAGCAATAATAAAAGCACGCAGGCGTGGCCGCAGCTGCACAAACCGCACAGTCTGCAACCAACTGCACAGACTGCACAAACTGCACCAACGCACGTCGCAAACACACGTAAACACATGCAAGTCCACGTAAATTCAGCCAAGCGCACGCAAATACAACATTCACCGACCCAGGAATAGTGCTATGGTAGCATACAGTAGCATCAGATACGGCAATGATACGGTGAGTGAAACTGTCTATATACCTATATATATGTACACACGCTTTATACTCGTGGGCATAGAAGTCTTCACGCATACCTGCATGCCCCCATATCACCCTCCTTTTCACAGGCTTAACCAGTTATGTGATGCAAATACAAATCAAACCAAAATAATATATGAATACATATATATATATCTATATATATACATACATACACCTGCTGTGCCTTGTATACAATAAAGAAGCAACATGTCTGTCGACCATATGCTGCGGGAAATACTAACTTTATTTTCAGTGATGTTACTTTTGTTTTATTTTCAAATACCGTAATGCATTTTGTAGAATTAACTTAATTTAGAGCATATTAGATTAAATTAAAGTTTTAGTAGCTAACTGCCTCAGATTATTTTTATGAATAAGTATTATTTAATTAGAATTGTACATACAGTAAGTGTGTGTTTGAGTGTGAATATGTGCAGGCCTGCCCGTGGGTAACGTGCATCTGTAAAATAAGTAATATCATGGAAATGGTGGAGTACAGCCAGCTACTAGATCGAATAAGCCGGTTCGTTACTTGCTCGATATATACAACTGGCGCTGTGTGTCTGAGCATTCAATTTGTTCCAGCAGCACAATAGGAGCAAGGTTACATTGATTGTTAAACAATCGATAACTCAGAACGAGTATATAGATATACATGTCCAGATCATCATCGTAAGCACACCGTAAGCACGATCAACACGGGCATGTATGGCTGGACTGATGAAGTCTAAATAAAAAACAAACAATGCCAGTTGTTTCAACTCAGGCCCTACCTATTATTCTCACTTGCATTGTTCCTTCATGTGCACAGCTGCTCGTCTCACAATCGGCTTGTTTTGCCTTTACAACTAACTCTGTATACATTACAGGCATTTTACAGACGTCACCTAATTATTTGATTTAGGGTTTAATTTTTTGATAGGCGTTTCCATTAGTGTGTATGTAGGTATATAGGTTGACACTATGTCGTATATAATACTATGAAATATTTAAAAACTTCATTTCTTTTCTCTGTTTGGTTTGTTTTGATTCACGTTGTTTATATACTCCGCCTAAAGAGAAAAGTCTTATCTCGGCCTAACAGTTTTTATTTTTCTCTCAAACTGGTCCCGCTGTGTTCTGAGTTTTCTAGTCTATTTCTCTGCAGTTTATTCTCATCGTGGGTGCTTAAACCTATGTAGTAATGTTCCTTTTTTGTCTGGTGCATGCCCATGTTTTTTTTTGCGATGATCAGTTGGCGTTTCTTTTCTTTCTACTTTTTTTTGCATAGAGGCTTTTTTCCCCTTTTTTTAAAATAAACAAATAACCCCGTTTAGCAGAAGAACTAGATTTTTTTTGCCTTTCCACTATTTTCATTTTTATTCGAAACGTATTTATGCAAAAAAAAAAACTTATGAAGTGTTAGTGGGAAATCTACAAGTTTAGCTGGGACTAAAAAAGACAACCGATGCTGTGTAGACTAAATCGCTCAATTTTCTTGGAATTTGCACTGAGTACCTCAAGAATCAGAATTTACTACATATACGAATACGTATACATATGAATTAAAATACAACTTGTAGTCGATATGAGCTTGTCAAATCCATATACTCAGATGGCTCAACTTGAAAGGAAGGTGTTAGCCGATAGCGCAGTGACTGAGCCGTCATTTTTTTTAATACGCTGTACATCGACGGATTCCAAGTGGTGAAGAAAGTGCCTTTTGTCTTGCAGTTAACGTTAGATACCACTGCTGTGCCAAAATTGAGGGCAAGCATCGAATTAAACCCGGACTCAGACAAATGCAAAGCAATGAAGATAGCGTTTAATATGTACTAAAAACTAGTGTAGTTGTCTGCTAATTTGTACATGTTATCATACATGAGTCAGTCAGTCTAGGTTGAGATTTCAAGAAAACTCAAATGCCGATAGATGATAGCTGGTGCCTGAAAAAAAGAGCAGAAAACTCATTGTTGGCTCTACGTAGTTACTATAATAATGCTTTACGACAACATCATAACGGAACAACACTGACAGGAGATTCAGTGGGCTCAAGACAATAACCATATATGTTGAAGCTTGGCATAGTTAGATTATCCGATCCAGTTATTGTATTAAATGCACAACTGATAAACAGTCGTAATAAGCTATTTTCTATTTTTTGTCGCTTTCTCTGAACGGCTAGTCAAACCGATCCTATTTCCCTGCCTCTCGATTTGATATATGTGGGACCTGAAGATATGTTTGCTTCATGTTTGCTCAAATAGGTATTCATTCTCCGTTATACAATTCGATCATCTAGAGCTGCATCGATCCGCCAATGGTGGGCGGTATATTAACTTTTAGCATACATGAACACTAATTTATTTTACTGCTTTTTCCACCTAGGGAATGTAATTTTCGCATTAAAGCCGTCAAGCGACACAAAACTATTTAAATTTCTTCGAGATCGAGGGCCACTTTAGATGCCTAATTGGGCTCGTAAATATTCACCTAGACGTTTTCCCCTCTTTAAGTGTACATGCCACGAATGTCTAGAGCATAAAACAGAACAGATGATACCGGAAGTAAAGTAAAATAATACAAATTTTGAGGCGAAGCCTCGGATATCGTAGGGAGCATTCAATGATATGTAACATGCTTGATAGTCACGGAATTGAATACCAAGAATCTAAAAAATAGTTAACTTCTATTTTTTGGTATATACATATGCACATAAGTGATGCATTGAAGCAAATGGAGTTTAGAGTAATCTGTAAAAAATAGGACCAGTGCTTTTTAATTTAGTGCAAATCAAAGCAAGGCGGACGGACATACATACATACGTACATACTTACAATTGGCCTACATTAACTTTTTCATACTTAAAACTAAAAACTCTTTGTACATTATTGTAGCTGTGCTCTTACTAAAACTGCTAAAAATTAGAAACAAACTTTAAAGGCGATTAACTAAAGCAAAAAAAGTACTCAAACCGAAAAAGAAAAAAAAAGCTATATAATTCCGCAAAAAAATGTTGACGCACAAAGAGAAATGTCAGTATTGATTTTATTAATGTTATTCCTTCGTTTCTATAGTAAAAAAAAAAACTACACATTATTAAATTCCAGACAGTAAAACTTACACAAAACATACCATGTTAATCATAATCTATTCTCCTTCATTCTCAACATCAATCTTCCGCTAAGAACATCATTGATTTTGGTTAAATTACTCCAGTGAATATCATTTCCCTTTCTATTCTTGACATCTGTCTTATTCTCCCAAACATCAAGACAACTTTCGAAAGTTACATCGGATCCATGAATACCGACAACCATTGCATTATCTTCAACTAATGTCAATTTTTTTCCGTTCTTGAAGTAAAATCCCAACTCACTTTCAGCATAACCCTTCTCAAACTTACCTTTGATTGGATTAGCTCCATATCCTTCTTTCACTATGTCTTCAACATCTTTTCTCAATGCTTTATTATATTCTTCAATGAATTGACATGATTTGATTGAAAATCTAGCAGCGTAACAACGATCCATAGACGATGGAGATTTACCTTGTTGAACATGCCCTGGAATTGCAGTTCTAGACTCAAATTTTCCTTGACCTGCAGCTTTAATTATATCAGCAATTAATTCAGTTGTATATACATCAGATGAACATTCGTTTCTAATAAACATCTTACCAGATCTATTATCACCTGTATCATTAGCAAAATTATCCTTCAATAAGTCCAAATCTTCCTGGATTGATGATAGATTGATCTTATCCTCAGGTGTGTAAACGGCTAATGCACCAGTGATTAAAGCTGTAGTTGTTGCGATATATCCAGATTTACCACCTTGAACTTCAACTACAAACACTCTTCTTCTGGAAGCTGACGCACTTTGCTTGACTGCATCACAATAATTCACTAGAGTATTTAAGCAAGTATCAGTACCCAAACTATATTCAGTACCAGGAACGTTATTTGACACAGTAGCTGGCAGACAAACCATAGGCATATTGAAAATGGGGAACTGTTTCTTACTAACTTCTAAGTCATATAAGGATCTAAAGGCTTCAAAACCTCCAATAATAATCAAACCATTGATGGCAAACTTTTGGAAGTAATATGCCACAGTACCAATGTCTTGAGAAGGTAAAGTTCTATTAGTACCTAATTCTGAACCACCTAAATTATGCCATTCTTCAACATCCAACCATTCAAGTTTTTTAAATGAACCATGCCTAATCAACCCACTAAAACCATTTTCGATACCGTATGGAGTATGTCCTCTTGATAGACAATATAGAGTAGCCGCTCTTGTAGCTGCATTCAAAGCTGCAGAAGGAGCACCCACATGAATAATGGCAATGTTAAGCCTTTCATTTTCAGGTAGAATATTCTTCAAATCATCACCTTTAGATATACTTAAAAAGTTATGATATGATTCAATAAATGCCGAGTCTCTTAATGATAAAGCTTTATCAAAATCTTTGTTTTCAATTGATGATGCAACTAATTTAGTCAAGGAGACTGCTTCTTTCAATGAACGTCTCACAATTTTACCTTCACAAATACCTATCATTGGAGAAGGGGTTTCTGGTGTCATTTCTAAAATGGCTTTAACTGCATCAACACCTTGTAAAGTAGCTAATAGTCTATCAGTGGCAACAGCTGTACCACCTCTTTGAACATGACCTAAAGTGGTAATTCTTGTATCAAGTCCTATTTCAACAAGACAATCTTTAACTTGTTCAGACGTGATAGGATTCAACTCGTCATCTAATGCACCTTCAGCAACAATGACTGTTGTCTTACGTCTACCGTGCTCTCTATGACGCTGACAAACTGATTTCAATTCATCCTTCCATGATTTTGCAGATGGTGGTCTTTCTGGAATAAATATGTAATCTGCACCTGTTGCAATACCCGCCATTAAACCTAGCCAACCACAGTGACGTCCCATGACTTCAACAACAAAAGCACGAGAATGCGAGGCAGCAGTGGAATCTATGTAATCAACCATTTCACATATTCTTTCTAACGAAGAAAATGCACCAATGGTATTATCTGTTGATGACATATCATTATCAATAGAACCAACTAAACCAACAATATTCAAATGCCTGTATGGATCAGCTTGTTTCATTGATAGCTCGCCCGAAGAAACTAATTCTTCTACTAAAGAAGGCCATTCAGATCTAAATAAATCAGCGCCAGTTAATGAGCCATCACCACCAATGACAACCAAGGCATCTATACCTTCCATAACCATATTTTTAGCAGCAGTCAATCTACCTTTACGTTCTCTAAATTCCATACAACGAGCAGTACCGATTAAAGTACCACCTAATGAAAGCCAACCTCTGACGTCTTCCCATTCCATTTTCTTCAACAAATTACCTCCTGCAACTAAACCCGAGTAACCTTCGTAACAACCGTAAACATCGCATCCATAAAAAATACCGGCACGTACCACTGCTCTAACAGCAGCGTTCATACCTGGAGAGTCACCTCCTGAAGTCATGACAGCAACTTTCTTCTTCCTTTTGATTATGGAGTGATTTCCACTGGGAGATTTAACGACTTCAATGGTCGTGAACTTATCGTTGACAATATTTTTGAGATCAAAAAATTCTTTCGAAGATTTAACCTGAATATCGGAAATACCGTTGACATATGATGTGAAACCCACAATATTTCCCATAGGATCTTTAACTTTGAATGCAATTTTATCATCATTCATTGATTCGACAAATTCATAATTATTTTCCTTGACAATTGATTTAATTTGTTCCAATTCACTGGTAAAGAAAACAATCTGGGCTGGAAGTTCGGAGTTCTTTTTAACATCATGCGAAATGAGTCTAATTTTAATCATGGCTCCTTTATTGTAGTTATTGAGATTGTTGGGGGAGGTTTTATTGGTAAATTTATATTCTGGGGTTTCTTGTAAAGGAACAATGGTAGTACCATCTTCCGCAGTTCTGGAAATGGGGTAACAATTTAACCAACATTCTTTTCTTGAATCATTGGACACTGATCTAAGATCTTGACTATTGTTTGAGCTAGTCAAGTCCTTCGTATAAGATCTCACTATTTGAAAGCCAAATGACTTGTAGAACTGAATTAACTCTAAATAGCTTTGAGTAGCAGTAGTAGTGATGGACTGAAAAGCAACAGTAGAAATCTTATCCTCTATCAAAATATCTGCAGATGTCATGCTTAATTAGCTTTTTCTGTATGTACTGTATTGCTAGGATAAATAGTTTATAGTGAGGTTTGTTTTTGTATGATGTGCAGAACAGACAAGCAAAAGGGTCACAAAAGGAACAGCTACAAAGTCAATTGAATCGGAAATGGAGGTAATTGGAGAAATATATAATTGAAGAGAAGAGTGAGTCCGTGATGACAAGCTGCAACGGATTAGAAGACTCCTGCTAAACAATAGACCATGGGCATTCCATCACACCATATGTCACGGGCTTCTTCTGGCTTACTCTATACGCGTCGATCGTCTAGACACTTGACTAAAAAATAGCACACCTCTGCACCACTCTGAAAGACAAAGAAACAAAAGTAAATTGATATCAGCCCCTTATAATGTGGCACAGCAACCACATGAGAAAAGTGCCAACTCCAGCCACAGACACAGTCCATCGATAGCACTTCTGCAAGAGAGAAAGAGAGAGCTCTCTGTGTTTGGCTTTGGTGATACGCTACAACTGCTGGATTTGGTATTCTAAGACATATCAAGAAAAGGTAATCCCGCATTTTTGCAAGTGCATACATCTTCTCTCACCCGCTGCCCACATCGCTCTTGTCGCTTTCGTTACGAACGGCACATACACTCTGCAGACTATTGACTCTTGAAATTCTCTCTTCAATTGCACTCTATATACTGCATATTTTTCATACACAATGGCCAGGGCAAGAAGAAGAGTCACGTCTGAAGACGATGAGGAAGACTATGATAAATCCATTGACAAGTCTATAGCGTATGACGAAGAAGACGATGGTGATTCAATGAATTTTTCAAGGAGAAAAAGGCAACGAGTCAATTATAATGAAGACGAGTATCTTAATGACATAGACGAAGATGAAGAAGAAGTTGATGATCCAGACGCGGAGACGAAATTGAAAAATGGAGATCACGAGGAACAAGACTATGACGATAACACAACTAGCACACGCGCCCAACGTCTTCCAAGAGAACAAAGTAAGAAAAAAGGTGCAGATGATGATGATGACGAGTATGTCAGTGACAATTTTGAAGATGACGATGAATCTGGTCTTGATGATGATGATGAGTTAGATTCTGATTCATCTTACAAGTTCAAAACTAGAAGAGCTAATAACATGTCCAATTTCATAGTAAGAGACGAAAACGATGATGACGATGATGACGATGAAAGTGTCGCATTTGGAAGTAGATCTAGATCAAGGCACAAAAAATCCAAATCAACAAGAGGCAATGGGAGATCCAAGAGAAATGGAAATAGAAAGGCTCGTAGTGTCGTCAAGGATGAAGATGATTCCGTTAATGAGACGCAGTCCGATTCAGAAATAGATGCAACGAAGGAGTCAGAAACTGAAACCAAGGACGCTAAAAGTGGTGATGAACTATCACTGGAGCAAGAACTGAAAGACTTACAGGATTCATCACCTATTAACTCTCCTGTTCAAAGGAATTTGCGTGAAAGAAAGCAAATAAATTACACTTTACCGCCTCCTATCACAAATGACAATCAATTAGAAGATACAGGATTTGAAGGGTCACATCCGTCCACTCCCAGCCGTAGAAATGGCGCTGGTTTGAGCCGTGGAAGATATACAAATTTCTTTGCGGTTGGATCAGGAGTTAATGGTGGTTCTTATGGAGGCTCATTCAACCAACAACCTTTGAGAAGATTATTTCCTACCGTTGGACCTTTTGGTGGTGGTGATGTCCATTCGATTTTTCAAAAAGGTGCCAATTATTCCAACAATTTAACTGCTCTAGGAAATGCAGATGACTCAAGTGATTCAGATGACGAAGAATTATTCAAGCCAACCGATCCGAATGATACCTCTTCCAAGATAATCACAGCTAGTTCAACAGTGCCCGGAAACCCATTACAACAAAAGAAAAAGAATACACTTGCAGATACTGATCCATTAGGTATCGACACCAATATTGATTTTTCGGCGATTGGTGGTTTAGATGACTATATTAATCAATTGAAGGAAATGATTACACTACCTTTGTTATACCCTGAAATATACTCACAATTCCATATCACTCCCCCAAGAGGTGTTTTGTTTCACGGTCCTCCAGGTACAGGTAAGACTTTGATGGCAAGAGCATTAGCAGCTTCATGTTCATCTGAAGGTCAAAAGATAACTTTTTTCATGAGAAAAGGTGCAGACTGCTTGAGCAAATGGGTAGGTGAAGCAGAAAGGCATCTTAGATTATTATTTGAAGAAGCGAAACAACAACAACCTTCTATTATTTTCTTTGATGAAATTGATGGTCTAGCACCCGTCAGATCGAGCAAACAAGAACAGATTCATGCCTCTATTGTTTCTACTTTATTAGCTTTGATGGATGGTATGGATAATAGAGGACAAGTCATTGTTATTGGTGCTACAAATAGACCTGATTCTATTGATCCAGCATTGAGAAGACCAGGAAGATTTGATAGAGAGTTCTATTTCCCATTGCCTGATATTAAGGCTCGTGAAAAGATTTTAGAAATTCAAATGAAGAAATGGAAAAATAAACCAAGCGAAGAATTCGTTAGGGAATTAGCCAGATTGACCAAAGGTTATGGTGGTGCAGACTTGCGTGCTTTATGTACAGAATCTGCATTGAACTCAATTCAACGTTGTTTCCCGCAAATATATAAATCTAATGACAAATTGAGAATCAATATTAATAAAGTTGAAGTGCAAGCATCAGATTTTATGAGAGCGTTTAACAAGATTATTCCTTCAAGTGCTAGATCTACCTCAACTCATTCATCATCATTACCCGAAAGCATTAAACCGTTACTAGAAGAAAATTTGAAGAAAGTTATTATAAAAGTAGACCAGTTGATCCCAAAGGAGAAACAACCATCGATTTTAGAAGAGTCCGAATATTTGGATATTAATGCCATAACTCATCCTGAAGATGGTGGATTTAAACACTTTCAATTGTTATCACGTTTGAGTTCATCTAGATGTTATCGTCCGAGATTGATTATATCAGGAAGAAGAGGGGCTGGTCAAAGCTATATTTCTAGAGCGGTTTTGCATTATTTAGAATCGTTCCATATCCAGGTTCTAGATTTTACTAAGATTTACAACGAAACAACTACTACACCTGAAGCAAGTTTGATTCAACTTTTTTCGGAATTGAAACGCCATAAACCTTCAGTATTGTATATTCCTGACGCAGTTAATTTTATTGCCAATGTTTCCGGATCTTTTAAAAGCACTTTATTAGGCTTGATTAAAAGCATTGATGCGAATGATAGAATATTATTAATGGTCATGATTGAAGATAATGAATTATTTCAAGAAGATAAAGAAACGAGGTATGAGTTATTGAATATTCTGGATATGAACTACGAAACACAATCCGTGGAGATCACCAAACCTACAAGTTCTCAAAGAAGAGTATATTTTGATAATTCATGGAGAGCAATTACTTTAAACCCTCTTGAATTCAATGATTTGTCTGTACGACCAAAAAGAAAACTTAAGAAATTACCACTTGTCAAAAAAGCTGCTGATTTGAGATCTGAATCAAGTAACTCCGAGCAGCTGGACAAAGAAAAGCTTAAGAAGGAAAAAGAACTAATTAAACAAGATATGAGTTTGAAAAATACGTTAAAAATCAGATTATCTGTTATCATGGATAGTTTCAAGGCTCGTTACAAAAGATTCAAAAAACCAACTATTGATGACGCTTATCTTGTCCATTTATTTGAGCCTGTTCCTGATCCAGAAGCAATATATCAACGCGATCCTAATGATGATATGATTGTTGACACATCAACAGGCAAGAAATATTACAACATTGACTTAGATGTTATTGAAGAAAGGCTATGGAATGGCTTTTACTCTGAACCTCGACAATTTTTGAAGGATATTGAAATGATCCTCAAAGATGCTATGACTGTTGGTGAAAGAGAAAGATTGTTGAAAGCTAACGAAATGTATGCTAATGCCCAAGTTGGTATAGAGGAAATTGAAATGACATTCCCAGGATTAGTAGAACAATGGAAAGATGTTAGAAGACGTGAAAAACTGAGAGAAAGGAAGATTGTTGAACAAGGCAAATTAGAAACAAAAGAACCTGCAGCAGAGCAAGCCAAGTTACTCACTACTGAAGGTATAGTTGCTGCTAAATCCGTGGATGCATTTGAAAACAAAGTCGATGAACAAGATTTAGATGATAAGATGGAAGTTGAAAAGACTGAAGCTGCAATTATCACTGACTTGATGAATGAAGGCCAAGACCAAGCCCAAGCACAATTGCAAGTGGGAAATAAAGTGGAAGAGACCATACTTGATGTTGCGCCTGTCATTTTACCAAATAAAACTAGTGAATCAGAAGCCGACGTCAATATGGACTCCGGTGAAAAATCCATGGATCCAGTACTCAACAAACCAGTGGAAGATGTAGAATCTAAAAAAGAAGAAGAAAGCGAAGAAGAAGACATTGAGATGCCTCAAATTCCTCAAATCATTTTGGATGAAGACAAAGCAGAAAAAATAAAGGAGTTGCTTATTCAAGGTACTGATGAGATGCCAGTAGAAGATCTTGAAAGAGTTAACTCAGAACTTATCGAAACTATTTGGAAACACAGACTTGAAGTAGACAAGACTCACCTCTTTGAAGAACTCAATGCGAAATTAGGTGAATGGCTACAAGTCCACAAATAGCTGAACACACGTACATAAAAACTAGATAAAAGTATGTAAAATTTACACATAGTCCTAATACGAAGTCTACAGTTATAGAAAACTGACACAAAAACATACAACAATTCTTTCCATACAGTCGCGACAAGTTCCCAATTCGTGGCGTTAATTGACACATTAACAAAAGTGACAGCGAATCTTTGAGCGAACTGGACGACGAGGTAAATCGAAGATCGATCGTTCATTGTCGAAATCTGTCTGTCCAACTCATATCTATACATCTGGCATTTTGAAAAATTGTTTGGCTCTATTGCATAAAGTCATAGTAGAAAATCACCAATCAACTACACATTATCGTAAGTACCTTTATGAATCACGAGTCATGTATTGAGAGTATCTCGTTACTGGCAATTGGGTAACTGCACTTTAGATGGTGTAGTGCTTGGAAAATTTCACAGCTATACGAGATCTATGTTTGTTCAACTAAGCAACTACATATCCTGTGAAAATATTGAAGTTTTCTTAAGTGTAGTATGTCCCAACGGTATTAAGAAACAATTACTAACAGATGATAAATGGTATAGCCTTTCATCATGTCTGCTGTTGCTTCCAAGAGTTCATCTCCAACCCCATCTGCTGGTAAGAACGTCCGTCCTAGACGTTTTATCAAGATGCCAGACACTCAAGCTCAAAAGAAGAAGACTGACAAAATTAGATCTGAAATCTCTGCAAAAGATCGTGAACTTTCCGCCGTTCAAAAGCAAATTGATGCCACCACCGTCCCTAAGGAAGTTGCTGAAAAACGTAAGGTTTTGAACGCTGAATTATCAGGTTACGCCAAGGAGCAAAGTGAAATCAAGAAGAAGCGTCAATTGATTAATGAACAAATCAAATCATACGAAGCATCATTGAAGAGAAAGATTGGTGAAATTCAAAGTCAACAACAAAAGAATAGTTTTAAGAGTGTCGATGAAATTGACAAGAAAATTGAACAATTAGACAATTTGATCGGTACTGGTACTTTGAAAATCGTTGATGAAAGACGTTACGTCAAAGAAATCTCTTCTTTACGTAAGTTGCGTAAAGACTTTGGCTCCATTGAAGGTCAACAAAAGTCTATCGACGAAGACAAAGCCAAGATTGCTGAATTGAGAAAAACTTTATCCACCGTCTCCAACAAAGAAGTCCAAGGCAAATACGAAGCCACACAAAAGGAATTAGATGATTTGTATAAATCAAGCAAATCTATCCACGATAAGCTAGATGTCTTATACAAGAAGAAGAAGGAAATCACCAAGGCAAAAGATGAGTTATATAGTAGTCTCACCAAGGCAAGAGCCGATTTTGATGCTGAATTTGCTAAGTTCAAGGCTGATATGGATGCCGAAAGAAAGAAGAGAGAAGAAGAGGAAAAAGTCACAAGATTGACTGAAAAGAAGGAAGAACTAGAAAAGGAAATTGCTGAAATTATTGAAGATGGTAAAACTCCAGCTTTAACCACTGAGATCACTTCCATTACCTCCATGTTATCATTTTTTGACCCTTCTTACAGTGCCGCTCAAGATAATATATTTGCTCAGACCACTGGCTTAAATAAGACCAAAAAAACTGGTAGAGTTGTTGAAATGCCAGCAGATGTTGTCGTTATTCAAAAGGAAAAGGAAGAGTTCTTTGCTGGTAACGGTTCTAAATCTAAATCTAAGTCCAAGTCCAACAAAAACTCCAAATCTGCATCCAAGTTCAACCTTGATCTTGAAATCATTAGCAACTTAAGTGATTTATCTATCTCTTTACCAACTTCTGCTGACGATGTTCCATCTACTGTCGAGCAGTTGAAGAAGAAATTAGAAGAATACAAAGGTAATCAAGCTGCAGAATCTGAAAAGAAACTTGCTGCCGCTGAGGCCAAGGCTGACAAATTAAGAGCCAAAGTTAAAGCTTTAGAGGAAGAAATTGCCACCGAAGAAGATGCCAAATCAAAAAAGGTTGTTGACACTGCTGAAGAAACCGAACAGTAGATAAGAGCATAATACTTTTACTGATAGACCACCACAACGGGAGAGCTTGATTTACCGGGTTTGGTTTTTTTGATCTATTTAGGTCTCCTACTTATATAATTAATACTGTTTTTCATAATATATACAAAGACAATCCCAAAAATGTTACTACTTAGCTTGAAAATGATACCACCCACTATTATTAAAATACGTAATAGTGCCGAAGTATTGATAAACGGGCCGTGCCTTCGGTTAAGTTATAGTTCAAAACCGTTTAGGTAGGACACGACTCTTAACCGACATTGCTTAAATCCAAATTCCACTAAGCTTCAGATTTCTTTTTACTCCGCTAAACTAAAGTTTTATGACACGATATCCCCTTAATTTTATTTGATACTCAGGGCCAAGGTAGTAACACAATTGAACAAGAATTAGCCGGAGTGTATTCGTAGTTCCATCAAAGTAGCATATTACTAGAAACCCTATTTGACGTTTATTATAAAAAAAGGAGTTAAGGGACATTAGCGTATATGAAACCTTTAAGCCCAACAAATGAAGTAGGGCCATTAGATTCCCAGGAACAGGTGACAACAGTTGGTAAAGAAGTCGATCAATCAACGAAAGCTGTCAATCAGCTTTATAGCAGAGAAAGCTCAAAGCAATCGACCATGACTATGAAAGTTAGCGTGTTTGACCCATTACTTCAAGACAATTGCGAAGTTGATAAGTTGCCTGAAACAGGAAGTAAATGCTTTGGATTATCAATTGAGAAGGCTGTAAGAACATCTCCTTTTCTTTATAAAGGGTTTAGGATACCAATACTGCTTTATCGATGCATTGAATATTTAGATTCCACAAATTCCTTACTGAAGGAGGGAATCTTCAGATACGGTGCGCCAAAAGTTATGATTGATAAATTAGAGGCGGAGTTTGATGAATTAGGGGACATAGATCTTACCAATTTGCCTCAGGAGTGCATTTTAACTCTCAACCAACAGGCCATGTTTGATAAGTTTAAAACAGACCAGCAGAACGTAGCAGATACACAGTGCCAAACTCCAGCAGTGATTTCGGAAATGAATGAAAACACATCTATACAACCTCAACAAATGGAGCCCAGTGACTCATCACAATCAGAGCTACCCGAATTGGAGCCAGCTTCAATGAGAGCATGTAACTCAATAAGTTCCACTTCACTGGAATTGAAAGAGGCTCTGAATTCATCAAGAAATAGAAGATTCAGCAAAACTTCTATTCAACGCGAAAGGGGCCTAAGCTCTTCCACAATTAAAACGAGTAACACTGTTCATTCTGAAATGAGTACAGAATACTCAGACTCGATAAGAAGAGGATCGAATTACGATGATATAAAGGAAGAGGTAGTAGGCGAGACAACTATTGTTTCTTCCCACGCTGTTGCTACCCTGATGAAAAGATATCTGAGAAAGCTTGAATCTCATCTTATAAACCAAGCCACCATTGATAGAATACAAAAGGTACTGGCATCCTATACAGCTGATGAGGAGAAGACTTTCAAAGACGTAGATATTGAAGAGGATTTAAAGGACAAGGAGACTGCACAATTGCAGCGAGAGAGCATTAAAGAAATACTGAGTGATTTGGACACATCAAAGCTGAGCATCCTGATCTGTACTATGCTGTACTTGGATAAAGTTTTAGAATATTCAAGCTTGAATAAAATTAGTGTAAATGGACTAGCTGTTCTTTTCAATGCCAATGTAACTGATGACTTGAAAGGTGATCACTTAGCTGTGTTTGGCGAATTACTTACTAATAGACGATATTACTTCATTGACGACTCAACAATGACTTATTACAAGACTAAAATCAGCGAACGAAAAATAAATGGACAATTGGATAAATTACACATCGAAAATGAAACACAGACAAAAGATGCGGAGATTAAAGAGAAATGTGATGATAAAATTAAAATTAATTCAGAGACGATAAAATCGCTCAATATAGACAAAAATGACGACATCTCCAACACTACAAAAGATCTTACAGAGTTAGACTTTGGTAGAAATGCTAGTGCGATGAATGCTAGCTTTAAAAAGTGGATTGGTAAAGTTAGAAAGAATATGAAATCAAGCTAATAACACTTAATCGAGTCGTATTTTTTACCGCCTTTGCTTTGGGGGGAAATATATATATATAGATATGTACATACCTTGTTTTTTTAAGTATTTACAGCCTAAATTGACTAAATATGCATGCTTTACATTTTTGGCGAAGTAAAGTGATGGTTATGTAAACTCTTCTATAACTGTGGGTGTATGGTATGAGTAGAAATGCGCTGCTTGTCTTGCTGTTGCTGTAATTCAATTTCTTTAGGAACACCTACATTCCTTCTCCTTTTTCTGATTACGTTTTCAATAAATGCTTCACCAGCTTTATAACTTGATCTCACTAAAGGACCAGATGCACAGTATAAGAAGCCCATGTCTAATGCGACATCCTTCCAATACTCAAATTTTTCCGGTTTGACGTAGTCAACAACTTTCATATGCCTTTTAGTTGGCCTCATGTATTGACCAAATGTAACGACATCACATTTAATTTCTCTCAAGTCTCTCAAAGTTTGCATAATTTGTTCATCGGTTTCACCAAAACCCAACATTAAGGAAGTTTTAGTGACAAGATTAGGATTGATTTTCTTTGCAGTGTCCAACACACTCAATGACTGTCTGTATGTAGCTCTACGGTCTCTAATATGTGGCGTTAAATCTTCTACAGTTTCCATGTTATGAGCAAAAACATCTAAAGGCGAGCTAGCCAGGACTTTAGCCATTTCCAAATCGCCTCTGAAATCACCACTTAAACATTCCACAAGGATTTGTGGAGCCTTCTGCTTTATCTTTTCAACTGTTTCTCTAAGATGGTGCGCACCACCATCCTTCAGATCATCTCTATCGACTGTCGTTAGCACCACGTAACCTAAACCCCATCTAGATATTGCCTCAGCTGTGTTTTCAGGCTCCATAGGGTCTAGAGGCGCAGGTGCTCTATTTGTCTTGACTGAACAGAATCTACAACCTCTTGTACATGTGTCACCCATAAGCATAATAGTAGCAGTCGCTTCTGATTTCTTACCTCCCCAACATTCACCAATGTTGGGACATTTTGCTTCTTCACACACGGTCGCTAATTTCAGCTCCCTGACATCTTTCTTTAAATTATGAAAGGATTTACCTTTTGGAATAGGTACTTTTAACCAAGATGGTAATCTTGCATTAGGGTCTGATCTAGCAGCTTCTAATGGATCAATCAACATGTCCTTGGCTTTCCCGCTTATAAAATCGTCAAACGAAGGCCCCTTATTCAATTTGTCTGAAAATCTGGTTTCTCTCCTCCTCCTTCTTTTAGGAAGAACTTCTTCTATTATGGTACTTGATGCTACTGTTGTGGCAGCTGCAGCCGTGGTAGAGGCTGCATTTTTAGTTGAAGTTATCGTTCTTTTAAACAGAAAAAAGGCGTTCCCTCTGTGAGGATATGCTATATGACTGAACATTCTCTCTAACCTTTTGACTCCACTTGCAAGCTAGCCTGTACTATGATACTGTCCAACAGCAAATTTACCTAAACAGCCTAACGGACGATATACTTTTCAGGTTAGAAATAATTGTAATAATACAATGGTTAATTGGTTCAGATGTCCAGGGAAGTCTTTTGTCCGTCCCGGAGCGAGCTGGGATCTGTTACTAGTGGTGTAAGGGGTGTCTTTTACTATGAGATGGAGTCAGTTTCAACTTGACAGAAGTCAATCCAGATACGCGGAGTCAATGACGGCAGAGTCGATATTTTGCACTACGTCTTACCTGATTGAGTGTTTTACCAATGTTGTGAAATATATGCTCTTTTTGGTGTAAAATAAATATACAATTATATACAATTGCCTCAAGGATGGCATGAAAATTTAGCCTTCAATAAAACCCTCTGTAAAATACCTAAGCGTACGCAGAATGGTCTGTTATACGTTTTAGTTAGGTATTGGTGAACCATCTGATTCAGCATCAGCTGCTTGTCCTTGTTGATGTTCTCCAGCTTCCGGTTTGTTTGATTCATCACTTTGCTCAACAGGATCTTCCCTAGTAGGCTCAAGTGCCTTAGATGTCTTCTCAGCTCGGCTTGCGGAAACTCTTGATTGTGTGCTTGAAGAAACTTCTTTGTTTTCCTCTATTGATTTGTCAAATATTTGTTGGAGATTGAATTTACTGTACGTTTCGAAATCTTTGAAGTCAACTATGCTAATACCCATATTGTTTTTAAAAGCAATGACGTTAATTAATTTGTCTGGATTTTTCAAATCAACGCTGTGTTCGTATTTGTTATTGTCTCCTCCACAAATAGCATAAGTAACAATTCTGTTAATTTCATCTCTTTCAATGGTATTAAAATTTCTCTTGACTAAATTTACAGAAAATTTCAATTTCTGTTGTTTATTGTCTTCGCCATGAAAAATTGGATCAACCATTTTGTTGATTAATTTAGTAAATTCTTCAACCGTTGCGTTACAAGAGACATCAATAGGAGACATTTTTTGAATGAACCTTGAAGTCTTTTGCTTGGAATCATATAGCTCTTTGCAAACCCTGACAACAAAATCTGAGGGGACAATTGGTCTCCTCACTTTGATGAATACTAATGATTCACACCCAAGCGGTATTTCTTTAATAATTTCTTTCTGTTTATGATCTTTATTCTCATTTTTCATTTCGTTCAGCTCTTTCTGTATAGCATCTTCAACAGACAACTCCTCTTTTTCATCTTCACTGTCTTCATCGTTTGCAATGGCATCTTTGTAATTAGGATAATACTCCTCTAGCTTCTCGTTAAGCATCATTTTCAACTCTTTTGCTGTTACCTGCTCTTTGTTTCTATTACACGAAGCATAAATACCATACTGTCCAGGTTCAATGATTCCTGAGAACTTGAACTTTTTACGAAAGTGCCCACCTCCTCCTTGCTTTCCTGACCTTTTACCCATAGTCTGTATCAATTTGATTGTTTTTATTCACAGGTAAGCAACAGCTTTCATAGATAAGCATTAACTTGCATTTCAAAAAAAAAAAAAATAAATCAAAAAGCTTCTCGAGCTATGAAATTTTTATAAAATTTACTAGGGAGCGAATATTATAGCGACTTCAGAATTGTCGTTATCGGAGATTCGCCTCAGTTTCAATAAGATGGAACTGTAGTATCAGTTATCAGAATTTTATCGAAAAGTATATATAATAGTAACAAGTACTTATCATCATTAGCAGTGTATTTGCTTCAGGTAGGGTACAGTACAACAGTTTTAAATAGCTTACAGAAACTGAAGACTACTTTTTTTTAAAAAAAATCATTGTGGCAATCGTTTGTCATTAAATACTAATAACAATTATGTAATCATATTAGCTTTATATAATTTTAACACAACAAAGTTAAATCTGTGTTCAAAAATCTAGATTTTGCAAAGTTTGTTTTGGTGGAGCTGCTGTTGGATTAGAGGACTCAATACCATGAGCGTGAGTCGACTTTTCACTTTCTTCCTTTTCTTCCTCATCAACAGGGATACTCCACTCTTCAACTTCAAATCTCTTTTTACCGTTCTTGAAACTATATTCCATATCCTTGATACACATCATACCAATATCACTTAATACCGGTAAGCTAATAATGTTCAAATGACCATGCTTTATCTTAGCGGGCTGTTGTCTGTAAACTCTCTCCATTAATTCATATAGAGCAGGATCAAAAGGTCTTAACTCAATCACAGAGTCTATTAAATTTTCAATTATTGTTGTCATTGGGTTGGACCTTGGATATAAATCGAGATTCAACGATACAAGTAATGTAACTCTATCATCATATTTTTTCACCAAAGATCTCAAACCATGAATAAAACTAATAGCCTCTGAGTTTGAGCATAATTTTGAATCGTAAAACATAGGATTCAAAAACAATGGTAAAACTATTCTAATCAATCTATCCTTAAACCGACGTGCAATGGAGTCCAGTTGTTTCAATATAGGCTGAAATGAAGGTGATGTTACTGGAATACATGTTAAATCATTCGCACTTGCAGCAGGGACTAAGGTGGAAGTTATATCAAATTGATTATTGTAATGCGGGTATGATTCTTCAACTGATTCATTTTCCTCTGTTTGAGCCTTTTGCTTCTGTAAGCCATATCTCCAAGCAATCTTCATATCATTTTGTGCTTGTGACTGTTGCTGCTTCTGGGTATGATTCTGATCAAGCAGATTCGAGACGCTAAGTTTTGATTCATTCTCTTTAACTACAGCCTTCTTTCTCTCTTTGGAGCTTCCTTTGTAAATTCCAGGAAGGACTTGTGCCCAACTTGGATCCATGCCTAACAATATACAATGCGTATTGGGAACTTTTGGATCTAATCTATTATGAACAATACCCTGTGATATAAAAATTTTTAGCAATGTCGACGAAAAATCTGTTGTTCCATTCTCCTCAATCAACATACTCTGCCCTATTGGTAGCCCCTGATGTCCCAATATTTTGTCAATATCAGAGGAACCTGTTGAAATGCATGGCTGTGATGTCAATATTGATGGCTTTACTCCTGGATGGGATCCAAGTAATTGTTTTTGGTCGCCAGTGGGAGTATCTTGAGGGACCTTTCCCGCCACAGTTCTGACACCCAAATTTGTTGGTAAATTTCTTCGTATTGAAGATGTCTCTACATTGGATATTTCGCCCCTTGGAACCACTGGTATGCCAGGCGATGCTGCTCTCAAGGTTGTACCTGAACGTAACGCAGTTGAGCCTAAAGAAGGCTGTCCTCTGAGTTGTTGTGGTGCAGAAAGGGGAGTTTGCTGTCTACCAGGCACACTTCCTAATACTTCACCTCTCTTTCTAAATGACATATCTTTAGCATACAATTTGCGGAGTAATAATAGTTCTTATGATTACTGCAGTTTCTATTATCAAACCTTCAAATTAAAAAAAAAGTACTAAAGCAAAAAAAATATTGTTACCGGTGCGAGTGTTGCCTTGCGAGTCTGGGCTACAAGTAAAGCAAGTAAAAGCAAGTAGGCAAAACTATCATGCATGAAATGCTTCTCTTGATCTGATTACCATAAAGCAGAGGAGACTGTTATATTTTTAACGGATCTCAAAGCTGGGATACTGGAAACTGAAACTTGCGACATGAGTAAGGAAAATACACCAGAATCAACTGGAGGCAAACCCTTCAAGCTTACCGAAACAACTTTGATGGATCGAGATCAAGACGATGACGATCAAACCATTGTTGCTAAAAGCGATTTTGAAGCACAAATAGATAACGACGACGACGAGCATTTTCAAAAAGATTTGGACCAATATAACGGACCCGCACATGCTACTTTCAATAGACTAAATGGTTCCCTTGAGGGATCGACTATTGTCAACGGTGGTTTCCCCACCTCCGACCACAGATTCGGTCAAGAAGGTAGTTCAAGAGGCATTCCTAGATCGATATTAGACTCAAGCCATGACCAACAATTATTTTTTAATGACAAGAGGGTACTTCTTGCAAGATGTCTATTTGCGGCCACCTTCATTTTACAACAATTGAAACAGAAGAACATTGAGCACCCATTTTTCTACCCTTCTAATGCTCTTGTAGACGATTCCAATAATGTCATGTTGAACAATAACAACTCAAGATTAGCAATACACAAACAAAATTCTGATAAAAAGACAGCAAAGATGCCCATCAAAAGTGCGGACTATATTGAGTGTGATCATAAATTTGACATTTTGAAAGTTAATATGAAGATTGATCCTGCTACAGGCACAAACATTGTTTCCACGCTAGATAAAAGTGCCATCTCTCTTCTTCTCAACCAAAAAATTCTCAGTACGATAAGACATTTGAACTCTTTGAAGGAAAGGCTTGATGACACTTCTTCAAAAGTATTAGTGACTGGCGATTTGAATTCTGGTAAGTCTGCATTTTGTAATGCTTTGATGAGAAAAAAGCTTTTGCCTGAGGATCAGCAACCATGCACAAATGTATTCTGTGAGATAATCAATGCTAAAGAGAATAAAGGTATTGAAGAAGTACATGCTGTTCTTGTGGGAAAAAAATTTGATCCAAGAGATGAAAGTACCTATGAAGTACATAAGCTTGACGAATTAGAAAATTTGGTTCATAGACCAGAGCTTTATGCTTGGCTCTATATTTATACTTATGACAATAGACCAGAGGAGCATAGTTTGTTAAAGAATGGGGTTATTGATATCAGACTAATAGATGCTCCGGGATTGAATTTAGATTCTTACCAAACCACTCAATTGTATTCGAGACAAGAAGAAATTGACTTGATAGTATTTGTGGTTAATGCTGAAAACTATTTCACTTTATCCGGAAGAGAATTCATTTCAGCAGCCACTAATGATAAAAATTTAATATTCATGGTGGTTAATAAGTTTGACAAAATTCAAGATAAAGATAAATGTAAAGAGAAAATCATGGATCAAGTAAAAACTTTATCTCCAGAAACACATAAAGATTCTTCCGAGTTTGTGCATTTTGTCTCTTCTTCTGGTATTATGAGCGAAGAAAATAACGAGGAAAATGGAGGAGACAACGACAATGACAATGGTAATGATGACGGTGACGGTGATAGTAATGATACAGCATTTGATGCATCACCAGATTTCGATCATCTTGAGGCATCATTGAGAAGATTTGTTCTTGAAAAACGCTCTACCTCTAAGCTTTTGCCTGCCAAAACTTATTTATTGAAACTTTATGAAGATTTGGTTTCGTTAGCTTCATTCAACGAAAAAGTTTACAGAAGAGATGTCAATAAAGCCAACATTGAATTAAAAGAAATAAACCCAAAATACGAGAAGAATCTCCAGTCTTCTACTATAATCACAGAAAAAGTGAACAAAATTATTGAAGAGACTTCTAATTTAGTTTATAATTATTCCAGAAATACGATTAGTTCAACAATTTCGTCTTTGGATAACATTCAGCTGGTTGACTTTAACGAATCTGAATCAGTAGGTCAATTTGCAGAGAAAACTCAACAAACTATTTTGGACAAAATTATGGAAGCAGTTGATATCTCGGAAGAATTTGCTAGGGCCAATACGAGTACAGCAGTAGATAATATAAGACAAATTGGAGTTGACTTAGTTGGGGAAGACAAAGTTTCTAAGACAGAGTTTGTTTCTACATCAATGTATACAAATAGAAAGCATGACATGCTAAGACATTTAGATGATGATATTTCTTTAACCGATTTTATCGATCCTAATCTTGAAAGCTTTTGTAAGTTATACGGAATCAAGTTACCAAATCCTAAATTAATGAGTCATTTGTTATTTACCTCAAAGCAACTTTGGACTACAAGTTTAACCGGAGCTGTCGTTTTTTATTCACCAAAGATTCTTTCTGTGTCCAGTGGAGCTATTTCTGTAACCGGATATATCCCGGGATGGGTGTGGAAGAAAGTGATATTTACTTCTATAGGTATAGGTATGATTGTCATTCCTGGCTATTACTTGTATAAAGATGCACCTCATGCATACCAAAGAAATGTCGTTAAGAAGATCAAGAAGAAGATAGAAGATGAAGATTATAACCATATAAATTCACACAGAATAGCGAGAGAATGCCGTAAGGTTCTACAATATCCATTGATGGACGTGAGCAACTGCTTGCAAACTATGGTTGATGACACTGCTTCCAAAAGAACAAAGATCCTAGCAGAGATTGATGACTGTAACTCATGCATCAAATTCTATTCAAATCTCAGCAGCGATATCGCTGAGAAACAGTTGATGGTCAAAGCTTGTAACCTTGACATGTGACTACGTCGAATATTTTATGCACACATACACCCAGCACATACATATGTACATATATAACCCATTTTCACCAATTCCTTGTAAGTAGTTATACCAGTTATACCAGTTATACCAACTATACCGACTGTAACGTAAAGTATATAGTACTTGAACTAAGACCTTACTTATTGCCAAAGCATTAGTTGCAATAAATACTATAATTAGCGAAATCAAAACAAACTTCCTAATCGGGGTCTTAATGGGTACAGACGTCAGCGAGCGGTGGCAGAAAAACGGTGTGGGATCAAATTAAACACTGGTGGCTAGCTGATCTGTTTCATGCTTGTCATATTTCATTCACCTATCCGATAATCATTGTTGCAACACTGATATATCAGATTCCGCTTTTTATCTACACAGATCTTGCAGCTTAATACCACGGTCTATTCGCTGATTAGCCCTAAATATTCTAATCACCTGTGTTTGATAGTGAGAAGATCGTCAATCACAAGCGCCTCCAAGCAACTTTCAACATAGTACGGAGTTTTCACTGATTGATCAATTAGAAGATATTATCAATTTATTAGCAAAAAGTCGTCATGTCTTTCAGAGGATCACAATTTCCAGACTCTAGATTTCCACCCCAAGGTGGCCACCCAAATTTCGGTGCAGCATCCAGTGGTTCTGCTAATAGGCAATCATTCTCTTCCATTTCTTCGTCATATCTTGAAAAAATCGATAAGATGATACCTTCAGACAACCCAAACGTTCAAAAATTTGAAAAATTCACCAAAAAGATCGAAGATTTAGTTGATAACTATCTTGGATCAGCCAAGCCATTTGTTCCATTCATTGGTAGATTTTTGATTGTTGCCACATTCTTAGAAGATTCCATTAGAATATCTACTCAGTGGAAAGAACAAGTTTATTACTTATCAACTTACAGACATCTTTATACTTGGTTTGTCAAATTGTTTTTATTTATCAATGTTATATGTATGGTTACTGGGTCTGTTTTAGTGATTTTAAGAAAAAGAAATGAAATTGCTACAATTTTACTATCAAGTATTGTCTTATTGCAAGGTTTGATCTATGGACTATTCTTTGAACCAGTTTTCTTTTTAAGAAACGTTAGTGTCATTGGTGGTTTGATTTTAAGTTTCTCTGATTCCTTAGTTATTGATAAGAGGTCTTTGCTTATGCCTGGATTACCATTGATGGAATCCAAGGATAACAAGAAGTATTTCTTGCTAGCTGGTAGAATCATGTTAATTGTTTTATTCTTAGCTTTTACATTTACTATCAAGTGGTCTTTTATTAACTTCTTATTGATTTTGTTTGGATTAGTTTCATGCTTCTCTATTGTCATTGGATACAAGACCAAATTTGCTGCTGTTTTCTTAACCGTTGTGTTATCATTATGGAACATGTTAAAAAATCACTACTGGACTTACAAACACAGAGATGGAAGAAGAGACTTTCTCAAGTACGAATTTTTTCAAACATTATCCATTGTTGGTGGTTTGTTATTGATTGTGAATTCAGGAGCTGGTGAGTTGTCAGTTGATGAAAAGAAGAAGGTCTTTTAAATCGAGAAGGAAAGAATACCAGTTAACAGCCAACCAGCCGACAAGCCAACTCATAAAAAAACATAAACACAAACACAAACACAATTCAAGACATCACGTATATATTGAATACCTAATTTTCTACATAGTGCAGACTCCAATAAACAAGAAGTAGCTAAGTAAGTACTCATTGAACTGTAGCACTCTAAACCTAATCTTATCAATCACTGATAAGTCGATTCTGAAGTCGATCGCTACAAGGCAGACGGATATCGACGTACAATTATCCGCGCTCTTGTCTCGCTGCCCGAGACGATTCCGGTTTCCCTTGAATATTGACAATTTTGTTGTCATAAAAATTGACTCAGGATTCTAAAGGCTTGGTAGTATGTTGACTCTCTCTTATGCATGTCTTATCATTTTGTGGAGTACTGTGCATGTCCTTTCATTTTTCTATTTCCGTATAGTTCTTCAAATACTTTCCAGAGCTACTTCTCCTTCCAAACATAGCTTAAAAACCACAACGAAAAAAAAAAACTATTCACCACGCAGGGTCTTAAAATTTTTTTTTGTTGGGGGTGTGACTATAAGTAACTTGATTTTTTTTTGCATTCAGCAATGTTTGAAGAAGTCTCTTTACAAGGAGATGATTACGACACTTTGGGGATACGGAGACCTTTACCTGCCATGAAATACGAGTGGAATCATGCAGACTACCAGCTGTTCATAAACAAATATAAAAATTTAGCAAATTTTACTATGGAAAGATATTTTAGTAAAGACAACGAAATGTTTCAATTGATTTGGAGAACCAATGGAGATGTCCCTGAAAGAACAAATACTTTTTACCAACATTTTCCAAAAGTTGCAACAAATTACGAGAGTGATCATCATGTTGCAAATTTCATCAATGCAAATCATTTCTATCTTGGTAGATGGTTACCTAAACAGATTCTCACATGGCTTTTTCCTTTTGAGGAAATTGTTTACGATGAAGTGACTAAAGCAAAGAAATTGAACTCAAAGTCAGTTCCTACGATCAATGAGTGTAGATTATGTGAGAGATTTAAAGGTAGAGGAGTTTGGAACAGGTCGGGTGAATGGTTTTGTCTCCGGGATAAAGAAAGTTTGACCTTAGATCAAGTCAATATGAATCTTGAGAAATTGAGAAACAAGAATATCAAGAACGAGTCACTCCAGCTAAGTCAAGTTCACGAGCAGAAGGCTGTCGAAAAGCAAGTAGCATTACAAAAGATACGGCAACAAGAAAAATCAGATTCGTTACCTTTACCTAACATTCAGAGCGCAAAACTAGATTTGAATACAACTGATGAGCTTGGTCCGGTTTATTTCAATAGTTATAATGAGTTGAGAAAATGGAATCAAGATAAATATGAACCCAAAATCTTAGAGTTAGAGATGAAGTATTTGAAAGCTTCTAACCCACAGGAGTACCTTGAAATTGAAAAAGAGCTAAAAACAGTTAGAAATTCGAAGAAGACAGGTACTTTTAGCTCCAGCTTAATTATTACCGTAAAGGGTTAATACTAATCATGCATCAATTGATGTTTATCATCACCATTTATTTATTTTCATTTCTTTACTTAGTTTTATGTATCATCATAAAAGAAATATCACGCATGTGTTAAATTGCACATTATAATTATCTCATGAGTTTTATATATATTTCCTGGAAAGTAACCCGTGTAATATAGCAGTAGATTAAGTGCCGTGGATAAATTTCTAATTATATACTTATGGAGAACGATAATATAAACTTTTCTAACTATAACAAAGCTCTATGCTTTATTACTTCAATCGTCCTCTTCATCTTCATCGTCAGAGACACTTACTGGCTTGCTCAAACTGATACCTTTGAGATGATAATGCTGTTTTCTCTTCTCTTCAAATAATCTGTGTTTCTCTTCGGGTGATAATTCCTTTTCTTCACCCCCATCGTCACTTTCTTCTTCTTCATCTTCTTCCTCCTGACCATTATCTTGCTGTTCCTCTCCAGGTACCATTTTTTCAATTTCACCACCTGCTAATGAGTTCAATCTTTTAGATTCAACTTCATCTAAACCTACAGCACCTACTCCTAAAGAAAAACCACCATCATCAAGCTCATTCTCCTCTTCTTCATCGTCTCTGTAGTATTCATTATTTGGATCAAATCCACCTTCATATGGCGTCTTTGGCTCATCTATCACCATGGTTGCGGACTTTTCCTGTTCGTTTAATAAAATGTTCTTTTCATCCCATTTCAAATGATCTTCATCTAACTCATCATTTTCACTGTTACCAGAGCCCGATAATTGTCTCTGTTTCTTCTTTTTATTAAGTAATTCAGCTCTGATTTTATCACCCTCAGTAAGCCCATTCTTATCAGTTTGAATATAATGCATGGAATTCAATTTAGTATTTTCAATCACCTTTTTTCTGTCAAACGGAACATCCTCACCTTGTAGGGGACTATCATCTTCTGTTATGTGCCTATAAGTAGCATCTGCAGGCGCATTTTTCAGTATAGATCTTGGAGGCATCTTCAATTATGGTTTTTAAGTAATAACAAACTTGTCTTTGTCAGCAATCATATAGTAATAAAGCCGATATAGTTGACTAATTAGGTAGGTAATCCAACTATATGAGCACCTTATCCCCACGGCACAGGCGTCAAGCTTTGTTGCTCACAACTTAAACATAATCGTCCCTTATCGACCTTTTTTGATTAAGCTCGTTAACACCCGTGCACAATAAATTAGCCACAAATTATATTTATGTTCAACACTCTAGCCTCACTTTTGTTAGTCTATAAATAGCATTTTGTGGCGATGAAAAAAATTCTCGCTTGAATCTCAATCTCACGGCCAGCTTCTGTTTGTTTTGATTTGGGTGCATTGATCTCGTTGATGTTATTTATATTGATTTTGTTTCACCTTGTTTTCCTGGTCCTAGTTTCTCTTAAACGTACTTCAAAGACTGAATAAGCATTTGCAAATTACACATCACATAATGAAGTTATCCATCTCCGCGTTATCCGCTTTGTTGCCCTTTTGCATCTCTCAAGTTCAAGCCACAGGAAGTGTACGTATTTTTTTTTATTTTTATTAAGTACAAAATCTCATCAACAAAAGAAGAGATTTTGATAGCTTTGCCATGTCCGTTTTCAATATGCAATTTGTTCCAGGTGTACTAACTCTCGTTGAAACTTTCTTATTATCAGCTTGGTTTCAATTTAGGTGTTGAAAATAGTGACGGCTCTTGTAAGACCGCTAGTGATTACGAATCTGATTTAGATACCATCAAAGAATACTCAACTAACGTGAAGACATATGCCGTATCTACTTGTAACACTTTAGAGATTTTAGGTCCTGTTCTTGAAGATAAAGGATTTACCATAACTTTAGGTGTGTGGCCAACAGATGACGAAGAATATGCTGCTGAAAAAGAAGCTTTACAAAACTATTTGGGCCAAATTTCAGCATCTACTTTAACTGCCATTACTGTTGGTTCTGAAGCCTTATACAGAGGTGATTTAACCGCTTCTGAATTAGCTGATAAAATAAATGAAATTAGAGATTTAGTTGCTGATCTCACTGATAAAAATGGTGATTCATTTTCTTCTGTTCCAGTTGGTTCCGTTGATTCTTGGAACATCTGGGTTGATGGTGGATCCGTCGACGCTATTAAAGCCGCCGATATTGTTTATGCTAATGCTTTTTCATATTGGCAAGGCCAAACAATGGCTAACTCATCCTTTTCATTTTTTGATGATATCATGCAAGCCTTACAAGTTATACAAACCGCAAAAGGTTCCACCGATATTGACTTTTGGGTTGGTGAGACTGGTTGGCCAACAGAGGGTGAATCTTATGAAAATTCTGATCCAACTGTTGCAAACGCTAAAACTTTCTGGGCAGATGCTGTTTGTGCTATGAGAGGTTGGGGTGTTAATACATATGTTTTTGAAGCATTTGACGAGGACTGGAAACCTGCTACTTCTGGTACTGGTGATACCGAGCAACATTGGGGTGTCTGGGATTCTTCTAGGACTTTGAAATATTCTCTTTCGTGTGATTATTCCAACAACAGTTAATCTTTTCTTTCTCTTAGATCATTTCACTTGATATCCAACCTTCCTCCACATTTAGAGTTTTATGTTTTTGTTGTCACTTATAACCATTACCTCCATATAGTATAAAAAAATCATCTCGTTGCATTTTGTGAATTTTTTCTCAATTTATTTATTTATTTGTTATTCATTTGTCCTATACATCGTTCTTATTTCTTTTATAATAATATATTTAGAAAAGTTTTTTAGCTTATTTATTTTATACTACATATGTGTATGATGGTAATCAAATCATTCTCAGACCAACTGCCAAAGCTAGAACAGCAAGGGAAGCATAACACAAGTATAATAAACCATATTTGAAGCCTCTTTGTGCTCCTCTAGCGTAGCTCAAAAACATCCAAGAAATCACTGCTATCACAGTACCAAGCACAGAATCCCTGTATTCATCTGGTTTAACGTACCCAAAGGGGGACAGTTCACGCATACAAATACAAGTCAAGAGTCCTGTAAGAAGATGAGCAATATTGAACCCAAAGGAGATATAACTGTGCTGCTCTAACTTTTTGAATTCCACCATTGAATTCATAAATTGCTCATTGGTTGATTCATATGAGCTCCTAGCCTTATCATAAAACTCTTTGGGAGCAACTATACTATTATCATAGCTATATAACTCCAATATTACGTGTGCTTTTTTAAATTCATTTAAAGCAGTAGCGTAAGCTCTCGCCTCTCTCTCAAAAAACATGATTGCTTCATCCTTGGCCGTCCTCTGGAACCCATACCCAAGAGAAACTGCGCAGATTTCTGCAGCATCAGGCTGTGAGTTTATAAAATGCGATGTAGAACGCAAAAATTGTCGATGTTCTCTCTCTGCCCTAGATAGAATTGTATTTGTAAAGTCTATAGCTTCTTCACAGTACTTCAAAACAACAGGAAGTAAAAAAGCCGTCATGTCACCTACTTTGTTTGAGCCTGCAACTCTTGCATTCTTATCTTTAAGAACATTTTCGTTTGGTTCTACAGCGTCTAAATAGTCTTCATATATGGCCATAACTTCCTGAATACTTGTTAGTAAAACCATTATAATATCGCAATTTGACTCTTTAATGAGACGAAGACATTGTTCAAGTCTCATACTCGCTTCTTGATTGGCTTTACTCCGCCTTTCTTCCGTTTTCAACTGCCTTATACATATGTTGAGCTTTTCAACAATTGCGGTTCTTTCTTTATCTCTAGGCGTGTAATGAATAATTTGTAGATCAGAGATATCGATAATTTTATTTATGGCTGGAGGCATTGTAATGTCCCCCGCATTTTCATATTGGGACCTACTGAAGGCTTTTTTGCTCTGGCTGAACACGCCCATAACTTATAAACTCCCTCAAATTTAATTGTGTTTTCCAATCGTAATATGTAATAGAGATATAGATGGTGTGTTATGGATTAAAGACGTGTTTTAAGGGTCCAAGAGCCCCTTAAGAAGTCTTGCGCTAACGGTGAAAGATTATGCAAACACAGAGCCATAAAAACTAAACGTCGATCGACGAATTTTTGATTTCCGACCTCTGTGCACAGACAAACTTTTGGAAAAGAATTCAAATTGATCGTGGATGAGAGAAGCATGGACTTAAGCAGTCAAGCAAGTACCACTTGGTACACCAAAACTGCTTGAGTCTTTATATACCCTCTAAGAGACACATATAATGCTCAAAATTAGTAGGGTAGTACCATTTATTAAACCTGTCAGGCTGCCTTCAAATAGAAGATGCTTCTCTGTATATCAACCGGTACTTAATAATCTCAAAAAAAATTCTAAGGAAACTGCAACATCTCAAGATCTGGTGAATGAAGCCATAGAATTAGCCAAAATACAGGAAAGCATAAATGCTACTACATCTTCACTATACACACCTAAAAACCCATTTGAAGAGACTTCTAAACGTGATTTAATCCAAGAACGTATTGATTCTATTGCTAGAAGACTGGAAGAACAAAAAGTACGAGAAGAAGCAGAGTTGGCTAGATTGATACAACTAGAACAAGAGGAATTAATGAGGCCCAAGATATCGGATTTTAAAAGACCTATAACAACTTTTTTTCTTTTAGCATCTGCAACATATCTCTCTGTGCAGTACCTTTGGTGGTCCATGGAGGCTGAAGAAATTGTTACCGAGAAAGAGTCAAATATAAGACTATTGGAGAAGCAGATACAGGATTTATTGGATCAGCAAGCACTGATATTAAATGGACAGTATAAAGAGCCTCAAAGTGGCGCATTAAGTAAAAGGAAATGGTACAGTTTGTGGAGATCTTAAATTCAATTGTAAATAGATTCTATGTATAATATTTTACATACAGCATAAGCATAATGAAAGCGATACTAAAAAACTTTAATTTGATCTAAGCAAAGAACTCAACAGAAGAAGCAGATAATTTGCCAGAACCAACTAATTCTTGGGCAACCTCGACTAAAGCGGCTTTGGCAGCAGTGGAATCAGCACCGGTCAACTTACTTGCAACTTCACCCAACTTCAAGTCGTCAAAGGCATCAATCAAAGTTTCAACTTGAGCATCAATGGCGGTAGCTTTATCAGCAGAGCCAAAGTAGTCATTGTCTTTGACAGCAGATCTAACGGTTCTCTTGTTCTTCTTTTTAGCACTTTTGGCTGCTTCTTTAGCTTTCTTGGAAGATTCTTTACCAGCTTTAGCAGCTGCTTCGGCTTCTGCCTTGGCTTTGGCTTCAGCTTCAGCTTTGGCCTTGGCTTCTTCGGCAGCTTGTCTAGAACCAGCTTCTCTTTCCCACTTCTTACGGGCTTTTTCTGCCTTTTCGTCTTCTTTAAATTTCTTGATTCTTGGATCTTCAGCATTGGCTCTCTTGACTAAATCAGCCAAACGTTTGTTGTCTTCAGTCTTTCTCTTAGCTCTAGCACTCTTGTTCTTCTTTTCAATGTAACGTTTGTGATCTCTGTTAGATGTGTCATCTGGAACATCTTCATCTAAAAACTCAAATGATCTCCAGGAGTCAAAGTTATGCCAAAACTTGTAAAAGTTGTCAACTTCATTCTTTGAAGCAGACATATCACCTAATAATGGGACTGGTTGCTTATTGGAAAATCTAGCTTCACTTTCAAAAACAGGACCCCAAGCTTCAAAGAAATCGTAAGTTGATTTAGGAGCTGGTGGGGCAACATCAGCTTCTTCGTCAACAGAATCAAATTGTCTTCTCTTGACTGGATTTTGGATGGTTTCAAAAGCTTTTTGAATAATTTTGAAGAAACCATCTTGGTCTAAACCACCAGATGCGGATTTCTTATCTGGATGATGCTTCAATACAGATTTTCTGTGAGCCTTAATAATTTGTTCTGGAGTAGCCTTATAACGGTATTTAGATAAACCTAAAACAGCATATAAATCAGCAGTTTTCCAGTCTCTTGGATCATGGCTTAATAATTCTTCACTTTGTTCTTCATCAAACTCATCATCGTCATCGTTGTTGTCTTCGGCGTTTTTAACGTTCTTTTCGGCTTCAAGTTTTTCGTATTCAGACCATGTGTGACCTCTAAGTGTTCTGGTTGCATGAGCTAAGAAAAATTGACCAACTGGTTCGATTGGCTTACGAACAGCTGGTGTGTATTTGCCAATAGCCTTGAAAGTGGAACCTGATTCAAAATCAGCTGGGATTGATGGTAATGACATTCTAAATGTATGCTATACTTGTTTAATTAGCTATAAAACACAGTAACGTAAAAATAAATGCATTATACGACAGGTTGATATCTCTCTCATAAATTTCACACCTCTTCGAAAATTTTTTTGATACGCAGAAAAAAATATTTTGGTTACCCTTTCAAAAAATACCAAGGAGCTCTTCTTAACAAGAGTATAGTGACACAAGCGCTTCTTCAACAGAATTTATTGCTGAGTAGTATTTGGGGATTATACAATGTCAGAACATTTACAAAGACAAGATTTAACCATTTACAGTGATAACTCGATAATCTCAGACAAAATTCTCTCTGATGCACAATATAAGTGCCTAAACTTGATAACGCACATCCAAGGAACATCACCAACATGGCTAATAACAGGACTTGTAGAGAATTGTTTAACAGGAAACTCATACTTCAATACTCCCAGCACACTGCATGGAAGACATGATGTGCGATTGAACCCTAGGTCGAACGTTATCTTGATGTCTCTCTATGAAACACCTAAATTTTATAATAAGTTATTCAAAAAGTTTCTCAAAGTCGATATATTAATGGAGAAGTTAAACCATTTTAAGTTTATGGATTTACTGACTAACGGAATAGATACAAAAAATCAAATGGGCATGTTTCACGAAGCGCATTCTCTGATACATAATTTTCAAAAGGAGTATCCAAGTCAGAAAATTCAGGTGTTCATCCAGGCACCTGAACTGATTCTTCACATGACAGATATCAGTGTCGATGAATTGTTATTTCAAATACAACAATTGAACACTGTTGCTGACGTTACGTTGGTTGTTTCCAACGACAAATCCCTAATTGACTTAACTAGTGATATGCCTAGTGATATTGCCAATAGACACACACAATTTTTGGTAAAACTAATGCATCGTTCAAATTGTATAGTTTCTTTGAGGCCATTGACCACAGGTCGTGCTGAAGATATAACCGGACAATTAAAAATAGTAAACGGTTTAGTAGGTATGGAAGACATTAGTTTAGAAGTGAGTGAAAAGGAATACCTATATCTGATCAATAAGGAAAGTAATGTCAAATTATTCTTTAAATAAATTGTTTTTTTTTACCATTAATATTATCTACCCAAGTATATGTACATTATATGAACAACGAATGCATCATGAAGCCCTGTTAACAACACCAGTGTCACTGTTTGCGCCTTTTCTATATAAATTGTAATAGTCGTCTAATGTAAACTCAATAGCAGTCCTAGTCCACAGCACAGGTAACAAAGGCCATATACTTCTTTCCCCAACAGAGATCCAATATGGAATGTTTTTATCATACCTATCAGTATCAAAAATTTTACTGAAGTCCTTGAACAAAGCACGCAGTTCAGGCACAACGGTTATTTCAGAAGAATCACTCTTTGGAGTCTGTTCATCTACTGCTAACCATTTTATCCAAGTCAAAGGGATGCCGAACTTTTCTATTATGTAAACCCTATGTCTCAACTCTAAGTTGAACAATTTTTTGATCAATGATTTCGTTGACCAATCTGAGGAATGTCTTATCCCAGTACCAATCAAAGGTGCTAGATATGGTCTCGCTAAAGATATGATAAAGTGATTAACATTGAACAACTCAGTCAGTCTAGTGTAAGGCGACGATATTTCAAAAGTTGGCATTTTGTTACTTTGATATTCTTTGCTGCCACTCCGTACTTGATGAGGGGAGAGAAAAGTCACTTTTCGATTTTTATCTTTAATAAAAGGCACGATCTTTCCATATTGGTTTTTAATATATAATTGTGCATCATTTTGAAAAACAGTGTTCCCTATAGAGCAATAAATAGCGGATATGAGCAAAACGTTAGGTGATGTAATGTAATTCAGCAATGAAGGCACCGAGGCATCTGTAGGATGTACCAGTATATTAAGCACTCTCCCACTTTTTAAGTAGGCCTCCTCAAAGGTTATACTACCAATCATTTGCTTAACGTATCCCATAAATATAAGCATGTCCTGACTATACCCCTTTTGTAAGACGTTTTCGTACACAGTATTGTTAATATCATCGAATAACTCTGTACTTGCACTCTTACAGCTCTTGATCAAAGGAACCAAAAAGTTTAAATTTTCAACTAAAGAGTCATCGTCCAAAGTACAAACAAGTGCCGCTACCACAGCTCCTACAGCGTTTCCTGACACAATTTTAGGAAGCAGTCCTTTTTCATATAAAGCCTTTACTACACCAATGTGACAAAGACCAAACAATGAACCTCCTTGTAGAATTAGCGCTGTAGAGCCAAATGTTTGCTTTGTATCATGAAAAAAATCTAATTTGAATTGCTGAAAATCATTATAGCTTATACTGTCGTTCTCCAGTGTGCATTCATGAATAGACTCTAAACATAAAAGCACTTCATCAATATATTCTTCAATTAATAGTTTTGTGCCACAGTATGAGATATTGTAGAGTTCCTTATTAGAAATGCCTCCAAAATTTCTCAAAAGCCCTGCACGAAACAAGGACATCATCCTCAAAAAGTCCCCATGCTCTCTAGCATTTTTAAGCTCTTCCAACCTGTCATTAATCAACCTATAATCATATTTCTCGCTGATGAAGTTATGTCTCCACATATCATTGCCTGATAGCTCATCAATCTTTGCGGCTGCACTTTCCCAGTCTTCATAACTTCTTGAGGCCTCCATCTTTTTCTTGTACTGTCTAATAGGGTTTCTCTTCCTTATCAGCTCAACCGACTTCTTGCAATAGAAGATAATTATATCTATGAAGAAACCACATACAACCCACACGGAAGCCGGAGTATATTTCACAATCAGAGCCGTTAAAAGAAAAGCAAGCCGGGACAGCAACTTGCTTAACGACTTGATCTCTTTACGATTTTTCGGCATTATGTATTTGTGCCTCCATTTACCAGAGTACACAGCAGTGGTGCTCCTAATCCAAAACAACTCTTTCATTGTATCTTTGCTAAGATTATAAGTGTCTGATATCACATGGTTGCAGCAATAATTTTATGATATTAAAGGTCTCGAAGATGGCTGTAGTCCCGTCGATCGACGCATTATATTACTTTTTTCTACTATTGTTCTGCACCCTTATTAAACCTTAAACTTTGTCCGAAAGGTGACTTGGCATAACTGAAACGCTTCCCGGTATGGGAACTCACCAACAGGTTGAAGTAAAAGCAAAGGCAGATGCTCTGACAAAATATAGCAATATAGCATCCAATTGTATCAATGAGCGTACGGAAACAATCGATGGCATTGATGTCTAGCTACATAAGCGTGAGATATGCAATAAGATGCAATAGACGAAGATTCGGAGTGAGAAGTTTCAAACCAGTCCCACTGCGATGCTTTTCGACTACAGAAAAAACTTTGATCAATCCCTTGAACCCTTTAGAGAGTGTGCAAGATGCTATGAATACCGATGAAGAGCTGTCTCCCGAGGATAAGAAAAAACTTGAGGAGGCCAAAAAGAAAGAAGATGACAAAGCCAGAGAAGAAAGAAATAAAAGATATAAATACAAGACCCCATATGAAAGAGAAACAGAAGAAAAACAGAAAAAAGAGGAGAATAGACAAAAGAACTGGGAGAGGGCTAAGTCAATGATGGCAAAAGCTGTCGAATCTGGTTTATTCACATTTAGTTCTCTGTTTATATTAGCTGTTAGTGGTGTGCTATATCACAAACTATACAAAGCCAATGTGTTGGAGAAAATTTCGGATTCCTTTGAAGAAGGTGATCCTTCCCTTCAATTACAAAAACATAAGATATCAACGAAAGAACAGAAATATTGGGTTGAAAGATCTCAGCAAAAAGTATTAGATGATTTTGTACAGGGTGCAATTCAAGGCCGTTATCTATTAGTCATTGGCGAAAAAGGAGTTGGAAAAACGTCGGCTATAATGGAAGCTGTTAGAAGAGTAAACGGAAAGAATTGCGCAATTGTGGACTGTTCTTCGGATGTTGAGCTTATGAGAATTAGAATTGGTACGGCGTTGAATTTTGAGTTTCATGAAGATTACATTGGATCATTGTTTTCTATGCGAGGTCCAAGAGATACAACAGCTTTACTAGATATTGAAAGAGCATTCAACAAGCTGGAAGAAGTTGCTCTTATCAAATCCAAGAAAGGACGCACACCACTTGTATTAATTTTCAATAATGCGCATTTGATTAAACATGACGAAGAAGGGAACAAGTTAGTCGAATTACTCCAGCAAAAGGCGGAGTCTTTCAGTGGTTCTGGTTTAGTCACAATGATTTTTAACTCGGATGACTATTGGCTATATGAAAGATTGAAAAGATTAGGGACTCGTCTAGAAACTATTAACTTTAAAGATCTCGAAAGAACAGACGCTATTAAGACGTTAAAAAGTGCAAGGCTGAAGTACTTTGGAACATCCTTATCTGATGATGAGTGTGATCAAGTGTATAGTCTTATCGGAGGTAGACCTCAGCACATAACGCATGTAGCAGGCCATGAAGATTTAGTTGCGGCTTGCCACAATTTAATCGATAGAGAAAAAACATGGTTTCTGAACCAATGTGGTCTTCTAGGTGAAGACATGGATGATGATGTCATGGAAAGTGGTAAATTTTCTACATCTGCTATGCTTCTGATGAGAGAATTTGTGGAGATGGATAGACAGAGGCTGAAAATGAAACTGGCCAAACACCAGAAGGAAGGAGATACTACTGATCATAGGATTATTGAAGAACATGTCTTACCTGAGGTGCCTCTTTGGAGAGCTCGTCAGATTATGACAAGACCCGATTACATTCAAAAGTATGACAACTTAAACATCTTTACTATTGATTCTCTCTCTAGAGTTAGAGCTGATAGCGTTCCGATGATGAGAGCTTTCCACGAAATTGCCTCTCAAGAAGGTTTCGACGATATTTTAAGTGAGACTATCATGAGAGTTGCTGATATTGAATCGCTGGGACGTACCCGTGAGCTTGTTGCTAAAGATCTATACCTTGGTGGTAAGTACATGATTGACAAGAAACGCGCCAATGAAGAAATTGAACGAACTAGAATTACCATGAAAGGCGGAACAAGGGAATTGTGGATGAAAGAAAGGGCAGAAGATCTTGACGATGATGGCCCAATCAAATTAGAGGATTACGAAGATGGTGCACGTAGAGGTTGGTGGAAAAAGAGAATGAAGGCGTATGAAGACACTTACGTTCCTGCTGTGCCAAGTAGTGAAAATCCAAAGAGTCGGGACACATCCACAGCGGAAGACTTGAGTAGGAATGAAATAGCGGAGACGGATGAATTGACTAATGAAACTAAGCAATAGACTTGAGACTATATACTTTCTATAAATTCTGTATTACATAATGAAAAAACAGTTGCACAATTACAAAAAGCTAGAAAACTAGATACCCTCGGCTAAATAAAAAAATCTCAAAATTAATTTACGTCACCAATCGTTTGTTTACACTTCGGATTTTGAAAGCAGCAGGCTCAGATGCATATTATCACTTCATTATTGCTATATACAGCAGTACCGACTAAATCAGGTACAACCACCTTTAGTGAAGTATACAACCGATAGAGAAACAAGTTGTGATAATGTCTTACGTAAATGAAGAGGCAGATGACATTTCAGCTGAACAGTTAACAGCAACACTGGAGTCACTCAGTATCTCCGAAGAATTGCTATCCAAGAAAGAGGAAGAGCACCCACAAATTTTGCAGCTACATGACCTCCCAAAGGAATATTTAGAACAGTACGACCAATTTCTGAAAGACTACGGTGATGTTATTGAGAGTCAGGCAAAAGCGGAGTCAGATACAGAGAAAACATTGATTATCTTATCTCCTCTATCTGCAGATCACAAATTTGGTAGGAAATGGGTTTCTAAAAGCTACCTGAATTCCATAGTTGAAAGACCACAAAGGTTATTAGCGGTCTCCTTGGGCATTGCTGCATCAATTACAATGTTTCCTACGTATTATACGATCAAACAATGTACAGATAGGAGCTCTTTACTGTCGTCACACGTGTTAAAAGTACATGGTCAGAGTTGGATCGATAAGCTGATAAAGCTTTGTGAGGAGTCAACTGCGAAACTATCAAATGGAGAGGTGGAAGTAACATCAGAATGGAATGAAGGCGATATATACTTAACCTCAGAGACTTTAAAGGCATTAGAAGGAGTATTGGCATCTATTGAGCATGGTATTCAGTCTATCTTTACTGAAAATTCTTTCAAGAGGTGTTTTATATCTATAAGGCCCCCGGGTCACCATTCGCACCCATGCTCACCATCAGGATTTTGCTTTTTGAATAATGCCCATATTGGAATCATGTACGCTCACGAGAAGTACGATGTTACACATGCAGTCATATTAGATTTTGATTTACACCATGGAGATGGAAGTCAGGATATTTGTTGGGAACAAGCTGGATTTAAAATAGACGGTGGGAGATGTGAGAATGATACAAATTATAATTCATATGGTAAAAGAGCTCCGACGGGTCCTAAAGTTGGCTACTTTTCACTTCATGACATAAATTCCTTTCCCACTGAAACAGGCTATGCCACGGCAGAAAATATAAAAAATGCTTCTACCACTGTAATGGCTCATGATCTATGTATTTGGAATTTGCATTTGCAAGATTGGAAAACACAAGAGGAATTTCAAGAGTTATATAATTCCAACTATTCTCAAATTTTTGAGAAAGCTTCTCAGTATTTAACGCAATGTGAGCAAGCACAAAACTTAAAGATCAAGGAAACTGTGAAAAGAAACAGATCAATAAAAAAAGCAGAGGACCAGTTGCCGATACCATTGCCATTTAAAGCTTTAGTGGTTATATCCGCTGGATTTGATGGTTCCGAGTATGAGACACACACTATGCAAAGACACCAAGTCAATGTACCAACCTCATTTTATAGCAAGTTCACATCAGATGCAGTTAAACTTGCAGCAAAACACGCCAATTCTAAACTGATTTCATTTCTTGAAGGTGGCTATTCAGATGGCGCTTTAACTTCTGGAGTTTTCTCTCATTTGACAGGCATGCAGTCATTTGATTGGGTTGAGTCGTGGGCTCATGAGAAAATGATAAAAGAGTTGATCAAAGGTTGTAAGCCTTCATGGAGGCCTATAGCTAACAAAACTGGAAGTTCAAATGTTGATTGGTTAAATTATGTGTGTAAGTTGGGTAGAGCTATGGTCCCAAGCTTCATTATACATCCAGAGGTAACCCCAAAGAAAAAAAATGACCTATTCACTGAAGCTGCCGATTTTATAAGCTCTTCCAGGAAAACTAGATCACGAGATGAAAAGGACGAGAGCAAAATTGAAAATACCCATGATGCAATCAACGCTATTAAAAATGATCTTCAGGATTTAGCCTTCAAAGACGAGATACAATAAGTAGACTATAAACGTCATACATTTATAAACTTTACATACTCCTCACTTTACTTGTAGTGAAATTGTAACTATTATAGTGGTAGTTTTGATAGTAATAATAATAGTAATAATAATAGTAGTAATAATAGTAATATACAAACTTATGTTCAAATTTTTAAAAGGAATAAAACGTCGTTTTATATAAATAGGTATTATCAAAAGTTGTTGGTATAGTAGATTTTCTCGCATTTAGATTCACCATTCTGATTCACCATTGGCTTTTTGGAAAACGTAATCTTTGCCTAATATATTTGTGATACCATCTTTCAGGTTACACTTCCATTTGTTTTTGACCCTTTGGACTCTATCGTAGAGGCATAACATGATATTTACTTCCGCATCTGAACTATCGTCATCAGATCCATTATCTTCGTCTTCGGAATCATCCAGATCCGAATTGATTTCATCCGAGTCTATGTCTCCCAAATCAGATCCATTATCATCGTCATCGTCGTCATCATCGTCATCATCATCGTCGTCATCGTCGTCATCAAATGCCCCATCTGTTTGTAGCACGCCTTTCCTACTACTGCTATTTTTTTGATAATCCGCTTTCAGCTGAGCTTTCTTTTGTTTCCTAAGTATCCTTCTCTTCATCTTCTGTAACTCTATATTATCCATCGTTATTTCAAACTCAATTGGTTGAGATGATGACATGGCACCGTCTACCTGCCCAATAGTCGATCCCCCTGGTAAAACTATTCCAGTATCCTCTTGTTTAATACTTGGCATAGTTAAATCAGATTGTGGTAGATGTAGTTGATCAGTGATATTATTTACAGTACCACCATATTCACTGCTAGTGCCATTTGTGGTCATATATGCCATTGCATTATTTACTTCTGCCTGTTCCTCTTCTTTTAATTTGTCCCATTTGAAAGTTGCAACTCCAGAGCTGCTTAACTTCTGCTTCCATAGCTTCATCAATTCCTGCAATGTTTGCTCATCAATCCCACTGTCTTCAAAATCCTGTCTCGATTCCTGAATCACATCGTCAATGATCCTTTCATATATATCCGCCTAATGTACATTTCAACATAGAAATCATGTTTGTTAGTAATCTAAAAAAGTTCAATAATTCTGATATTGCTGGCTGTCAGCCAACGTGCTTCTAAAAACAAAAATACCTACAGCCTCTGTATTCGACATGCTTGAGTGTGGATTAATACTTATAAGCGACTAAATACGCTTTATGAAGTGAGTGTCAACTCTTGTCACACGGCAGCTTTGTCATGAAAGTGTACTAGATATTACATCATGTTCCTCCTGATAAACGTTTGGGCAAATGTTCATGTGATGGGCGGGTAATGAAACTGAGGACGCGCCGGTTTGCGTCGCTCGAGCTTTTTGTTGTTTTGTTTTTGTGTTTGTGTTTACTTATTTAGTATTATACCTTTGTTTTGGCAGCCCTGTAAAACATTTCACAACTATTGTCCAACACAGACCAGCAAAGTTAACCGTTAGCCGCAATTCATATAAAGATGAACCTTTCATCTTCACCAATTAAAACAGATGCATTGGAACGTGCTGAGACATTCTCTCCCACCAAACCATCTCAGATCAGGGACGCGTTTAAAGCATCTCCTGCGAAATCCAATGGTCAGGCAATTGCTACATCGACTACACCAGTGTTGAATTCAAGGACCAAGCAAATGTATCAAGGAACAGCACAAAAACATACCACAAGTGTTGGAAGACGAAACTCAGACTCTCCAAAAAAATCACTTTTCTCTGCAAAGGCCAGAACTCCTTTGAGTACTATCAAACCAAATCGCTCTATTGGAACTCTAACCAAAACGAAAGCAAACTTGACTGGAAAGTTGAGATTTCAAAACGAGAACGATGTCAACTCGTCGCCTGTTGAAGATGATGCCACAGTCAAGTTGGCTCGTGAAAAGGAAAGAGAAGAATTGGAAGAGGCTAAAAAAAAGGAGAAAAGAAGATCCAGTAGAACAGCATCTGATTCAGATCACTTTAAATGCGATGGAAACTCAGATATTGGCGAGGCCACCGAAACAAATCTTGAAACCTCTCCCGTGAGACAGTACCAGGCAAGACAATCCACCAAGCGTGATCGTGAGGAAGTCTTTGGAAGATTAGCAACTGCAGATGCCAAAAAGTCATGCCTCAAGTCATCTCCAATGAAAACCCCGAAAAAAACTAATGATAATTTCAAAACTAATTTTAGAGAACATCGTCAAAAATTAGTCTACCAGTCTACTAATCAACTTAATCATCCAGAAGCATCTACAGTGTTGGAAGTCACCAATAGTCCTTTGGCAAATGTTAGTCGTGGCAGTCTTTTTGAAGAAGGTGGAGAAGACGAAGTGGAGGATGATGAAATAAACAGCAGTAAAACTCAAGACGGTGCTGCTATATCCATTATTGCTGCCAATTCATCTTTTGCAAATGCTGAAGAGGAACTGGTTATTGAAAAGGGTTCAAATTCAGCTTTAGACGTGTTTGAAGCACTGATGGATGAAGAAGAAGAAATTGGAGAGATAACCATTGACGTCGAGAATAGGGAATCTAATGAAGACATCTACGAAAGTGATCGTCTACTTAAGACTATAGAAGAACTTCGGGACGAATTTAAGACCTCGCATGATCAGTTGACGGAAGTATTAGACTCCAAAAATGTGCTATTAAAGCAACGCACAGAAGAACTCACCAAAACAGAGTCTAAGTTAGAAGCATTAGAACGCTCATACAATTTATTGTTAGCCGAAAAAGACAATATGACAGGTCGAAACAAATCACATACAGTCGAAATTTCGTTTTTGAAGGAATCACTTTCAAAAGCCAAAATTGATGCTAAACGCCAAAAACGTATTTTGGAATTGAAAGACGTCAGGTTAAACAGATTGAAAGATACCTATCGCAGATTGCTTATGAAAGCTAAAGAGAATGAGGAGGACATGACTAGTAGGGAGTCTACGATTGAACAATTAACTTCTCAAGTGAGATGTTTAGAGACTGACAAGGAATCATTAGTGGTACAGAAACAAAAAATCCAAAAGGATCTGGAATCTTTGGAACAAAAGTACGCTTCTCAGAAACAGGATTTGGATGAATCACAGGATAAACTGGGAGCCGAAATAATTGCAAAAGAAACAGTAAAGAAAGAGCTAGAGAATTCTCACACTGAAATAAAGTCCTTGCAACAATCTTTGGATCAGCTTCACTATGATCTAGAACAGTCCGAACAGAAACACAGTGAATATGTTGCTAATTCAACTGCCACTTCTAATAGAGCAGAGGAGTTAGAAGAGGAAATTTCTAAGCTGAAAACAGAGATTCAAACTTTAAGTAAAGAGAAGCAAATCACCGCATCTGAGATGGAAAGACTATCATCAGATTTGAAAAAGCATTTGGAAAGTAATTCTTTGTTGCAACAAAGCATCGATGAATTGGATAAAAAACTTCAGAAATCTAACGAAGTAAAGGATGAAGTTATCAAAGATTTTGACGCCTTCCAAGAGTCTGTAGCAAACGACCTTCAGTCAAAAGATAATCAGATTTCTAAACTTCAGTCACATAATGATGAGTTACAACAAAGTATAGAGGAAATCAAATTCTCCAAGATTGAATTGCAAGGTTATGCTGAAGAGAAAGAAAATGAAATAGCCTCTAAAGATTCTTTGATTGCTGAGCTTGAAAATAGAGTTGAAGAGTTATCAAATTTTAAAGAGGCCGATGACAAAGTTAAAGAGCTTACTGTTGCTTTGGAGCAAGCAAACAAAACTATTGCAAATCATCAAAAAGAGCTTACAGAACAAATGAACGGTCTAGCGTCTGAGTTATATGTACAATATTCCAACAAACACGAGAAGAAAGTCGAAGTTATCAAAAAGGGATACGAAACAAAATGGTCTAACAAAGTCAAGAGTCTTGCTAGAGATAACGAGTTCCTGACTTCTGAAGTTGCAGATTTGAAGCAAAAGCTAAAAAGCGTCTTGGAAGAGAAACAACAATTAATCTCTGCATTTGAAGATGTGATTCATTGATCACAATGTATTATTTGGTGTGGGATGTGCACTATTTACTTTTCTTTTCAGTTCCATTTTTTTAATGTGTATTTTACATTTTGTTTAAATTTCCTTTTATTTCTTTATATTTTATGCCTAAATATCTAATACAAATCAATTGATTAATGTTCTTCTGTAAATTACGTCGAGATTGGGGCATGATATAGCGTTCTGTGGTTTTAACTGCAAGTGATGATACGCTATCAACCATGATAATCGGTATTATATTATCGCAGTCGGGGTAGGCATGGGTTTATCAATGGGACAAAATACTGCCGTCGATTGGCCGCTGCACAACAAAACAAATAACCCAGCGTGCAACAGTTCAATGACACGCGTCGCTTATTTGGGACTTCCGAGGGTAAACTGAGAAACCGATCTAAGGGGATACTGATCATTGAAAGTGTGTGTACATGCTTACAACAGTGCCGATCAAAATCCCAGAAGCCTAACACTAGGATAGAGAGGTATCAAAAGAATCATTGTCCTTTTACTGATTGATTTGCTCATTACTACTGACCTTTGGAAATTCTTTAGCTTCAGGCAAAATGAGCAATGGAAATGAAGCTATGGAGGTAGTTCAAAAGGCACCTGAAACTAGATTATTCAATCAAACACAGGCTGCTAACGTGACCGATTCTCCAGTATCAATCAAAGACAAATTGCCTACTGCTAAAGGCTATGAGTTGCTAGAAGCGCAGAATGAGCAATTGAAGACCAAGATTGAACTTTTGGAAGCGCAACTTGCTTTGAAAGACACCGAATTAAAACAGCTCCAATTAAAGTTTGATGAACTTCAATTATCTCATAGGCATTCCGAAACAGATGATCAGGGTACATTAGTTGTCCATAATCCAGTTGAAATCCCTATAGAAGTTGAAAAAGAAAAAATAGAACCTGAAAAAGAATCACCTGCTGAAATTAACATTGAGAACGTAAACAAAGATATATCTAACCTTGGAGTCAATCACAAAGATGCCTCTCCAAATGAATTCGATGGTATAGACAATTTAGTGGAAGCTAAAGCTGAAACGGTATCACCTTTGAGTGATAATACACCTATTGATCCTTTGAAGTCACCAACTCATCAACAAGAACAATTGAGCAATCAACTGGCTTCTGAAGCACAATCGGAATCTCAAATGCAGTTAAAATCACCTGTATTGAATATTCCTCCAAGAAGTGAAAGAAGAAACATCAAAGAGACAGTTATTAGCAATGAAGGTTCCAGACTATCATCTGCGCAGTCGATATCAAGCTCAGTGTATTCGGAGATCAAATCTCCTTTGAAGTTGTCTCCATTAAAAATGAGATCCTCCTCCGCAAATACAGCATTTAACGAGTCAGAAGAATCTTCATCTATCCTTGAATCACCAACTAAAGAATCTCACAATGGCATGAATGAGGTTCAATACTTAGAGGTGGACGACAATTCTCATCAAGCAATAATGGGATCATCTCCTAGAAGAAAGACATCGCGTAAGAATTCACCAATGACACCTGTATCACCTTTAAGAAGAGAATTTGTACAAAATAATATAGTATCGAACATTTCAAGTACGCCATCTTTGAAAAATAATAGTGGTTCTGAGCACTCTGATTCTCTGAATAATTTGAAAACTGAGAGTGCCCAAGATGAGTTTTATTTCAACGACAGTGCTTCTTCATTAAACATACAGGAAACTGCTAGCCAGCAACCATACTACTTGAGCAAGAGCTCATCGCCTATAAAAAGAAGAGAAACGGAGCCTGATGCAAGTGGAGATATCTATTCTGCGTACTTAGATAACGAAAACAGAAGTTCCAACAAATCAATTGAGACAGGTGCCGAACCGGCGATAAATGGTGCCTCTAATAATAAGGTTGAAAAGGAACCGTCATCAACCAAAAATTTTGGTCTGAACATTCTTAATGGTGAGAACCCCATCTTACAACCTGACGATGAGAGACTACCTCCGAAAACACCAGTTATAAATCAATTCTCTCCAAGCAGTGACGCTCCACAGCTTGCCTCTCCGGACTTTGGAACACCATTCAATACCAAGTCTCCAGATAAGAACCTATTTCAATCCGAGTCGGAATCATTATATTCAAATAACAACACTGCAGCAAGTGAGAAACATATTGCTCCTGGTACACCTTTGAGAAGTGGAGACTTGAATGAGTATGATAACGATAGTGCATCGTCTATTGTCCAAACACCAACTCAAAAGAGATTTGACTCTCCATTCGTATCACCTACACGCCCTCCAAATTTACATTTGCCCCAAAATCCAGCCAACTCATATCAACAGACTTCATTATCACCTGTTCATTTGCAGCCTTCAAGCAGTAGTCAATTCAATAGAGGGATGTCTTCACCTCAAAATTTTCATGATCGTCGTTTACAATACTCACCTTCTATAAATAATTCAATGTACTCAAACCATCCATTGTCACCTTCTTATCCTTCTCAGACGCATACACCTAGGTCTAATTTGAATGCATTCATGCCAGGTACAGCACCATCAAGTGGCTCATCTTCTCCTCAACAGATGAGAAACTTTCATTATTCGAAACCTTCATTTGACAGCGTGCCCGATTATTTATCAGATACAATAAACAACATCAAAATTTCACTTGAAAGTATAGTAGATCCGGAAGCAATGCTTTCGAAATCGAGAGATGCCGATCCACATATTTCTTTTGTTGTTACACATATAGAAAAAAGCTCAAGTACACTGTTATACAAGGTGAAGCAGCCTTATTCCATGTTTTTGAAGCGTGACCTTGCTTTTAGGTCTTTGGAGTCCATCATTGTAGATAATCAAGGCATTGAAAGAAGAGAGAAATTGTTCTTTAATTTGCCCGAGTTGCCAACGAGGGAATCCTTTTTGGTTTTAGATCCTCGTTCGTGGGATAGCAAAAAGACAATAATAAGAATGTATGTCGATGAGTTATGTAGATTAATCAAGCAATTTCAAAAAGAATCGGTTGCATGGAAATTATTTAACTCATTTTTTCAGCCATATGTTAATATTGATGACGATCCCAACGAGTGCAGATATTATTTCCTCCAGGCATCCAAAATGAAGAAAAATCCAAAGCTTTGGGTTGCTGTTCTGAATCCAGTAATAAATATTGTCAGCCTATCGGAATATGGTCATAAGGCTACTAATTCTGATATTTTCCAAATTTATGATTTACAAGTGACAGAGGAAAACCAAATTTTAACATTTCAAAGGAAAAGAAAGAACGTTTTCAAGAGTAAAGGCTTGGTGTTATACGCAGAATCTATTGAAGATGGTAAAGAATTTGTCAATTTGATCAACAAATACACATTAGAGAATGCAAGAGACGAACAGGTATCAGTGATAAGTAGTGATCATTCAATTCAATCTTCTTCAAGTGATATTCCCTCAACTCCAAAATCAGCTCCGCCCACTCAAGATACTCCATCAAGTACCAGCAAGTCGTTTTTCAAAAGGCGTACCATGCTTCCAACAGCAAAGGGTGCTGCAAATGGCTTAGCTTCTGTATTCAGTAGTTCTTCCTCATACAACACTAAAGATAATAGCGATGCATCGATCAATAAGGCATCTCAGACTTCTCAAACCAGTGATTCAATACTTGATTTTAAAGCCATGGCTTATACTAGCTCTGGTGTTTTGTCCGCTACGCCAACGAATACAGCAAATCTTACGCCCAATCTTAATTTAGCCCAGACGAATTCCCAACAGATGTCATCTACATTTAGTAATGCAATTGATCCTATGAGTAGAATGTTTGGGTCCACTTTGGAAAAAGGCCTGGAACTTTCGCCTGAATTTGAAATTGATGGAAAAAGAGTTTCTTCAATTGTTTACAGATCTCTTGACTATTTAACTAAGCAAAAAGCGGTTTACAACGAGGGAATTTTTAGACTCAACGGAATGATGCTGGAAGTTAACAAGATTCAACAGGTTTTTAACGAGGAACACGACTGTGACTACTACGCTCTCCCAGATCTACCAGATGTACACTCCATTGCCACTTTACTCAAAAGGTACTTGAGGACGCTGCAAATAATGATAATACCCGATGAGCAGTCTCATGAGATTATCAATTTATGTGCCTCTGCAAACTATGCGGAAACTGTTCCTAAAATCAAAGCAATATTACAGTCGTTGCCCAAAGTAAACCAAGACACATTGTCGGTAATTTTCACCTATTTACAAGAAGTATTAAAGTATAAAACATATAACAAAATGAGTGTCAGTGCTATATCAGTTCTAATGGCTCCGAACATCTCCACTTTTGATAGCAACAAGGAAATGTGTGCTGAACTATTGATCAATCACAAGTATTATTTTGAAGATGGACACATATTGGATGAAGAAGAAAGAAAGTCAGTATGATCAGTATGTATACTATGTATATTATTATGTTTACTTTATAAGTGATACCACTTGTACAATAACTAGATTAATTTTCACTTAATAATGTTCTGAATTATACATTATACTGTACTTTAGCTCAATTAGCTACATGTATAATTCAGCATTGCCAAAAATGGAAAAAAATGACACGTGACTAGTTTTTTTTGTTTCGTTCTAGCTTGCGTCGATTTTGCGGAAAGGAGACAATCTGAAAATAAGGGGACGAAGACCCAGTCTCAGACACAGTCTTACAGTCTTTACAGTAAAACAATACAAGACGCTCTGTATTAAAACTAAAACACTGATAGCTATTGGATCTCAGTCAATCAAACTGCTCAAGTCATTGAAAGTAAATTAACGTTCCATATTGTAACATCACTATGTCACGCACTGAGAATATTAGAGCCACTGATGTCACCCCTGTCGAAGCTATAGACTTTGATACTTTACAAAATCAATTATCCTCATATCAAATCAAAGTATTGAAAAGCTATCAAGATTTAGCTCTCAGTTTAAACGTGTTGAAGAAAGAATTGGAAATATTAGGCGGCGAATTTGATACTATTGATCAAGGTGATGGCTCCACTGGTATGCTGGATCGTTTAAGAGATTTGGAAACTAAAATCAGCTCCGTCTCAACTTTATTTAAAGGGTCTGTTTATAAAATTGCCAATGAATCTACTGCTGCCCAACCACAAGCAATGGATGAAACATACTAAGAGATTACGTGTTTGTTTATTACTGAGCTTCGTTGTATAATTAGGTCTTTACTTTTTTTAATGATATGTAAATTATAATATATTTGAATTCTTTTTAACTAAGCAAATACGTAAAACGTTTTTTTAATAAATCTAAATATCAAAAATCACAACTTTACCGTCATTACCGGATGTACTAATTCTTAGCACATTGTGAGAATCACTTTGGAAAGCTCTGATAACGTTGATTGTATTTTGATGCACTGTTTTCAAAGTGGCGGATGTCTTTGATTGATAATCACGACCTTTCAAATCTAACTGCTTGAACATGTTCAAAGCACTTTGCTCAGATTCATCTGCGGCCTTTGTCTTTGAGTTTGGATCATCAATTGAGTACGAGAGTCTCCATCCACCTGATGCATCTCCTTCATACACAAATGGATGACAATCATGACCTGCTACAACAACTGTAGATTCGTTAATAAATAAAATTGATTTATATGGCAATGATTTGGATTTAACTGAATAAACAGCTTGGGTTTGAGCAGGATCTTCTGGGTTTCCAGCTGGATAAAAAAAGTTAACGGAAGAGTCATGGCCAACACAAGCAATGAAATTACCGGATGGTGCAAATGCGATCCCATGAACCCAAACGCCACGTAAAGTATAATCGCCACATAAAGTTTGGAAAGGTAATCTTTCACCCCAGATAGTACCAGCTGGCTTAGAATCAACGGCCTTAATAAATGAAGAAAAGACTCTAGCATGTCCATCGGAAGAACCTACAGCTAATAAGACGTTGTTTTCATGCCAATCTAAACATAAAACAGTGGATTTTAAAGGTTTCTTGATATGTTTTGAAACCCACCAATTGTTTTCTTCCTCAAAATAACAAACAGCAACAACTCTTGCCGATGATCCAACGGCAAATTTCGTTCCATTTGGAGACCATCTAACACAAGTTGCAGCTCTGTTAATACGTAATAAAACTAAAGTTGGCTTATATTCACCATCAACTGGCTCCCAAACTAATGCGTTACGATCTTGGGAGCAAGTGACGATCTTACCATCTTTAGAAATATCAACAGCGGTAATTGTTTTATCATGTTGAGTCAAGGTTGTAATCAATTTTGGCTTACCAGCAAATGAAATATCGTAAATTTCAACATTGGTATCCTTGGTAATGGCGACGGTTTTACGATCGTATGAAAAGCAATGATCGTAAATTGGTACTTTTGATAAGTTGAATTGAATTGGAGCAGACATTGTAATTTGTTAACCAGGAGTATATCTCTCTACTGATTAATGTAATTTTAATATAGTTACTCAGTTGTGTTGACGTCTTTTATCATTCCCCAGCTATCCCTTAAAGTACGTTGTCTACTTATAGATTCATTTTTGAAGCCGACCTATTCCTCGCTCAAAGACAGATAAATTACAGCAACTAAATGCGTGTATAATATTTACAAATCTAATTTGTGTCATTATAAATCTACTTTACAAAAACAAGTATGAAAGGTTCTTTGGCCTGGCAAGCCAATTAACTGTCAATATCCATAGCAGATGTATCGGGCCCTGGACTGGATTTCTGGGAGCGTATTACTGGACTTTCACTCCGTTTCTTTGCTGATCCATTCCTTTTGAGTTTTGGAGCCGGAGACAGGCTTGCTCTATCCTTGTTCTTTGGAGTGGCAGAGTCACGGGAAGGAAGTTGGCTAGATCCTTCTGCAGGTTTATTTAATTCATCTTCTTTCGTCTTTTCAACAGAGGTAGCGTCTGTCGCCTCCTCTGAAGACTGTGATCTGGAATTGTTATTTAGCGGCTCTCTCCATCTTTCCACCATATCATTATACACCACAGAGCTCATATCTGTCTTCGTTATCTCTTTACAAAACTTATGAGATCGAAGAAGTGTTAGTATATGTAAACAATTCGGGTACCTTAACACGTGGTAAAAATGTTAGTATCAATTAAGCAAATCTAAAAAAATTAAAAATATTTGTAGGTTTCATACATACACCAATTGTTTGGCATACTCGGGTTTTCTCCAATATTCCAAATATTCAAGATAGTTTAAAAACTTCTCATCTTCCAAGTGACCAGTTTGTGCCAAATAGGTGAGGTACTGCATGTTAGCAAGTGATTGAACAAACTAAGCAGTTTCAAAGTTAGTATTTTTGTATCGAAACATATAAGCAAGTCGTTTGGTGGTCACAACATACTTCGAGCTCCACTTCCCACCTAGTGGGTAGATCAATTTCCGTTGCCATTACTGGATATTTATGGGTCGATATAAGTCTATTTTAACTGACGATACAATTGTAAAGGAAGCACTATCATACCATCTTAAACCCTTGAGTTGCAGAAAGAGCTCTTGATAACCTGGCCCCAGCACATTACGAGCCCTGCTCTGCATATGTCACACTGCCTTGCGGCTTACGTGATAGCTAACTGACCTGCGTATATAGCAAGTACATAATCATGGAGGCAAGAACACTGCTAACAACTACTTCCCATGGTGATATCAGCTACTTCATAGCAATTGTCAGAGCTACCAAATGACCAACAAGGATAGAAATATAGAGACTGTGGCAAGGCATGTGCAAGCGATTGACAATGTCCTAACAAAAGCAGGTGCTGTGATAAGCTTCAACCCACTGGAAATTTTGATCTCTCTTATATATCCGGTCATAATAGTGATAGGACAACTAGTGTATCTATTGTCACCATCGGAGCAAGTTGATAACTACTTTACTTCTAAAAGAAATATTTTCAACGTTTATTTTGTGAAAAATGGTTGGGGTTGGACTATAATTGCGTTTGGGTTGTTACTATATAAAAGATTTAAAATTGGCAGAAAAATTCAAATGTCATCAATTATACGATTTACAATAGCAACTTTATGTTGGATAGTATATACCCAATGGTTCTTTGGCCCACCAATAATGGATAGGATATTTGTTTTGACGGGTGGGAAGTGTTACAATATACCAGAAAAGAGCTTGCACAGACTTAATATTGAACAAAGTGACAAATTTTTGCCGATGGATTTTGTGATTGAAGCTATTGAACCTTTCAAAAAGCAAGATAAAAATTATTTTTTTGCCCATCATGTCAGCTCACAAATGTGTAGATCACTGAAGGGTAATTGGTATGGTGGTCATGATCCCTCTGGTCATGTTTTCTTACTTAGTTTATCCTCAATATTTTTGCTATTTGAGATTATTAGTTTGGAGTACACTATCCATGATATAAAACTAGAATTTCAAAGGTTTTTTGCTAACGTTAAATATGACTATGACAACAAAAAGTACTTTCATTTGATTGTTGGAAATTTTGTTGATTATCCGCTAGTCTCAGTCTTGTTGTTAATAGTTTTATGGAAATGGATGTTATTAATGACTAGTATTTATTTTCATTCTTTGTTAGAAAAGTTTTTTGGTTTATTTTGGAGCTATGTCAGTGTAGCTCTTGCCTATTTTGTACCTAGGTACTTATCAAGGAACAAATTGATTCAAAAGGAGAACCTTTAGTATCCATACTGTTCATGTGTTTATATTTAATCATGTATATTTGCATATTTATATATTTTACGTTACTAATATATTACGATAGAATTGTCTGATAGAACCCGAAACCTATTTATATGGGTAAATGACTCTTTCCAACTCTCCATGAACCAATTGGTAGGCTTTGCAAGTACTTAACTGTTTTTTGGATCCATCCAAAGAATAGCGCAAGCCCCACGATAATACAGAGGAGATTGGTCGTATAGTATCCATCCTTTACAGTTTGACAATATCCCCCGGCAGTGACACATTGATTTTTCAAATCTGGAGTCACACAGTTATAGTATGGCTTATCCATAAACATATCAGCGGGTACCAAAGGCGATGTCTCTTCTGAAGAAGGAATACAATGAGCTGAAGTAAACCCATCTATGAGACTCAAAACAATGATTTTAGGCCACTGTCCACCCAAGTTACTAAGTGTGTTCAAGGTAGTCATATAAGTACCACCAATGACAGGGTCTGCAATTTGGGTATGGAAAGCACATATAGAAACAAACTGGACTGTGGACATAAATGATCCAAGTAAATGTTGACAAATAACAAAACAAAAATACAACCCGTTGACCTTACCACTTTTGGGGAAACACCAAACTAAAACTTGACCTATAGCTGCTGCTGCTATTCTACCCAAAAATGCATAAAGCCATGGCTTCAATGGTTCATCACCAGATGACCATCTGCCTGCATAATAACCAAAAATAATTTCAAATGGAAAGTCAATCAACACTGTAATAGCTAAGTCTTCTTTAGAAAAACCCTTGTCTAATAATTTTAGATTTGTAGCAGCTTCGTTAGCTTGAAATCCAATCTTTGATATCAGATGAACAATCACAAATAATCTAACATTACGCAATTGTAAAACTTTGTACATTTTAGAATAAACAGATTTGAGCATATCAAAGGTAGTTTGTTTTGAAAATGAGTTTCCTTGAGTCATAGAAGGAGCTGCATTAGGCTTATAATCTGTCAATGGGATAGAATCATTGAACTTTGGTCGTGAATCGTCATCTCCCTTTACTTTGTCATTATTTAAAGGGTCTTCAGGAACAAATAAAAATATTAATACTGTTACTAACAAATAAATCCATCCCCAAAATGTCATATATTGGCCCAAGGAAATAACTCCATCATCGCTTGGAACTTTACGCAAATATGAATTCGCAAAATCTGGAGAATTAAATGCTAAAAAAACTGTAAAAGACAAGAAGTAACCGGTGTTTATACCAATTGTCTGTGCAGTGGAAGCATAACTTAATGCTTCTTTAGATAATATAGTTAAAGCCCAGCCATCGACAGCAATATCTTGCGTGGCACATAAAAGAATAAGCAAAAAAAAAGTGTAAGTCAAGTTGTATAAATTTGAAGCAATCTCTTTCAGAATGTCATCAATATATGTTCCTAGGAAAAGTAAAGTCAACCCACTGATAGTCTGTACCGGAATAATCCATGATCTTCTTCTTCCAATCTTTTGAGAGAATAACGAATCAACAATAGGCGACCAAAGTAGTTTTAATGAATATGGATATGATGCCAACGAAAATACACCAACTTGAGAGTATGATAAATTACCCGATTTCAGCAAAAACGGAACAGAACCAAATGCTAATCCAATGGGTACACCTTGAAGCATGTAAAGCATTACTAACAACAAGAACCTTGGCCTATCACTCTTTGGTAAGCTATTACCCGTGCCATTACTATCAGACAATTTGTCATATGGTGATTCCCTTCTTTTCAGCTTGTTAGCAGTTGGTGTTAAGTAAGTGGATGCGGGTATGAATCCTCCATTTGCTTCTTGTTCTTCTAAAGTGCCATCTAAGCCAAATTTGGGCGATGAGAGATTGGAATGGCTACTACTTGAATGCGAGTGAGACAGATTCGAACCTTCTTCGTGTCTTTTCAGCGCATTGCTATACATGGGTTGCAAGTCCGAGCCTCTGTCACCGCTGCTCATACTAGAACTCTGTTTGGACAATTGTAAAAGCTGTATTTGTCAAAAATAAATGATCATTCAAGCCACTTGTCAGATCAAAAAGGGCCTAAAGTAAAAATAACGAAAGTCGTGAAGCCTTGTTTGTGTATTCGAGCATGATAAATTTTAGATAAACTCATTGATGAATGGATATCAAAGCTTTCTTGAAAGCATTTGCCATAGTGCTGTATTATCTCCCTATACGTTGACAGGAATTTTCTGATTGGGTGTCTTACTTACTTCATTTTTGAAACTACAACTAGTGCTTTAGCAAAATGCAGAGCCAAACATCAGACTCGAAGTTCACGAAGTCACTGACGAAGCTTTTTGCTCCTAGACAAGCATTATACTACATTGGCCCTTGTGACTATCCCCCAGAGAAGCGTAGAACATCTAACATAGATGCTATAAATAGTTTTACGTCAATACTATCAGAGTATCACAATGACACCAAGGATGTCAACATGGAGGAAAGTGCCGTAACTGACAAGTTAAAGGCGAAAAAGCAAGAACTCGCACAACGACAGGAAGAAAATAAACAGTTTATACAGACAAAGATTTCACAATGGAACCCCGAAGAAGATAAGCATATAAGTGGTGATCCATATAGAACAATATTTATTGGAAGGCTAGACTACTCAGTGGACGAGATTGAACTTTCCAATGTATTTAGAGATTTTGGTGAAATTGAAAAAATTAGAGTAGTCAGAGATAAGCATACTTCACAAAGCAAGGGTTATGGATTTATTTTATTCAAGAATGATCACGAAGCTAGAATAGCACACCAAAGAGCTAATGGTATGGTAATAAAAAATAGAAAGTGTATAGTAGATATCGAAAGAGGTAGAACGGTGAAAAATTGGAAACCTAGATGGTTAGGCGGTGGGTTGGGTGGCAGAGTAGTAAAAATAAGGACGAAAGTTAGCAGACCAAACAGAACACATGTCAAAAAAGATACTGACAATACTGGAAATGTATTTGCAAAACAGCAGGAAGATTTGAAGAAAGAGCTGGAAAACGAAAGCTATGAACCATTGCAAAAGAGAAATCAAATGTTTGCACCACCTTCATCTTATAATAACAACAGACCTGTAAATCATAATGGTTATGGTAATGACCGTGAACGACAACGCAGAGATAACCATCAACAATATAACCGTTCTTATAATACTGATAATAGACAACGATACGACGGTGGTGGAAGTGGTTATCATCATTCTAATGGAGGTTACCGCCGTGGTCCACGCTATTAGTCAGATCTGACTGCCTCAGCTAAAGAAAAAAAAAATTTGTGAGCACAATTTACGTAGCTAGCTACAGAGAAGCCTGTGTTACTTTATTTTAAGTTTTGTTTGAGCAACTTCTCAGAGTGTATTCAAGCAGTCATAAGATACCCGTCCATCTACTATTGGCTACGAAAACAATGTCCGATGAAGAATTTTTGACCTACAGAGAGCCAGAAAACGATGAACTTGACAGTGAGTTCAGAATAGTTCTGGTAAGGCAGAATTTCAATAAGGACAATGAAAAAAAAGGAGAACAAACAGACACAACCGTGGAAGAATCTGACATAGAGGAAAGAATGCTATCAAATATCAAGACTTTTACTAAAATCAACGAATTTTTTGATAAGTTTGATAATGAGATAGCGTACCCTAATGAGTCAAACATTAAGTATGACGTAGGTTCAGATGGTTTGATTGTGATAGTGGTAAACAATGATGGTTTGAAAGCCCAAGTACTTGAATTTATTGATGCATATTTAGAAAGTTTGTCCAAGCAATCAGAGTTGGAAAAGAGTGATAATGAAGATGAAGAGCCAAAGCAAATTAAGAAACAAAAAAAATAATTTTTCTTTTCAATTTATCCCCTTTCACCCTGCATATGTAAATTTAACCTGTATATTAATAACGAAAACATAACTATCATTTCAACGTATTCCTATATAATCGATAACTCTACTCTACACTCTATGATGTAGGTGCATACATTCCTCTTCAAAGCTATATACTCTCTACCCCAATTAATGGATAGCCAAAACTTTAGTACCACGCGATTAGTGTTTTTTGATGCTTGAAGTCGATTGACCTTGATTTCGCCGCCAATAGTGAACCATCGAGCTTTTCGGTTTTGCCACTTGCCTAAACACACAACCATTATAGAACTAACTAGATGATGTTTAAAAGATATAAAACATTCAGTTCACTTCCATTAATACTGCTAAGCGTGCAATTGGAGAATACGCTGACTCATACATAAAAGGAATACGATGGATATTATATTAGGCATAAGACTCGAGGACTGTGTTGTGATTGCCACTTCAAAGGCATTTACTCGTGGTATATCCATTTTAAAAGCCACTGACGATAAGACTCGTGCTTTAAATTCTACGAACTTAATGGCATTCACAGGTGAATCAGGAGACACAGTTCAGTTTGCAGAGTATATTCAAGCCAATGTGCAGTTGTTCTCAATGAGAGAGGGAAGCAATGGTGCAGGAGAAAGTTTTGAAATGTCGCCAAAAGAAATTGCATCATATGTAAGGAATAACTTAGCTCAATCATTAAGATCCAGATCCCCATATCAAGTACAGGTATTATTAGGTGGTTATGACCGCCAAGAGAAAAATGTTTCTGAAGCTCCATTCCTAAGTATGATTGATTATCTTGGTACAAGAGTTGATTTACCATATGCCGCTCATGGTTATGCAGCCTTTTATACAATGTCATTACTAGATCACCATTATCAAAAAGGTATGAAGCTTGAAGATGGATTAGAGTTGATTAGAAAGTGTAATTATGAATTGAATTTAAGAATGCCAATGGATTTCAAAGGTTTGAGCGTAAAAGTTGTTAGTAAAGAAGGTATCAAAGAAGTTGAGCTATAATTACAGTAAGTACAACATGGCTTATTATTTCACAGTCTGATATTGATTTGATAGATTTATTCCTGAGCTCATATTTAACTACATATCAATGCAGTGAATACACACAAAATTAATATAAACGTTACTAATAGTTCAGATATTTCACTTGTTTTAAGTAAGTAAAATCTGGTATTTTTTTTAAAAATTAAAGTATGTTCTGGCTTGAATTATATCAGCAATTGAAACACAAATTGCGACCAAAAGAAAATTTATTTGCGATTCTTTTAGATAAGTAAATTTTCATTGGGTTATGCTACCAAATATTAGATACATAAGTAAAAAGTGTTTTTTTTTCTCCTGCTAAAAACCCGACAGCCTACCTATGTTTATTGATTAGGGCTATATTTTCTTATGTATTTAATCATTATGTGTATAGCAGGATAACATTATTACAAATACTCAAACATAATCCCTTGTTGTATAAAACATGGTGATATCATAACTTGGTGGTTTAATCAACTATACATTATTTTTTCCTACTTTATTAGTGTTCGACTAGAAACTAAAAGTGGTTTTGAAGTAAAATTTTATGCAACTCAATATTAATTGTACAGTTCTATTTAACTCCCATGTGAATAATATAAGCATGGATCTGTGAAGAAGAGTCACGGCCTTCTATTAAGCTTATCTACTTCAAATACCCCCGACAAGTCAATCTTCTTTAAGGCCATGCAGGAAACGGCTCTGTTGGTTATGCGGCTGAAATGAGCCGCTGTGCTACATGTGTCTCTGTCATGTTGGTTTCCCTGGCAATGGTATTTGTGACCGAAACACAAAATAACAGGGTATAAATATCAAGGAGGCATCTAGTCAACTTCAGTAGAATTTGTAGCCTAGAGGCAAAAATATGAATAATGAGCACTAAGCAAACATTAAGGCAACCATGACACAATTACACGTTAATAACGAACTTCCTTCAAATCCACCAAGTTATGGAGAGGTCTTGAGATCTATTGGCAGTGAAAGTAGTACCAATAGTGACACAAGTTCCTTGACAAGAGGTTCTACTAACCCTACTCATGTCTCTCCTTGGAGAAAGAAAAGAGTGGTTAATTCCTTATTTCCAAGATATGGTTATACCGCATTTTATGATCTTGATGTAGATCTTATTCTTATAAACGGGGGATTTAACGACCGTGAAAAATGTGGAACAGGAGTTTGGTATCTTTATGGAGCCATCGAAAGAAAAACACCTACCTCCTCAATAGCAAACGAAACAGTCCTTACGGCTAGGCCGCCTAGCCCTGCAAGTATTTTGACTTTTAAAGATACTTCTAATACAGTGAATAAATTATGTTTAAAATTTCACAACCCATTCAAGTTTCGTGGATTTTATGTTTATCCAACCACTACTAAACTAATGTTGTTTAATGGTCCAGAATGGTTTGACTATAATATTCCATTTCAAAGTCCAAGATATGGGTATACTTGTCAATTAGTGTATTTGAATAAAACGACCAAGAATCCATTAGGTGAGCCAATTCTTTTTATATTTGGAGGAGAAGCAAATGGTAAACTCTCCAACGAAGTGTTAAAAGTCAGTTTAAAGGACTTGAGGTACAACCTAAAAAAGAAAAAATTTGAATTTGATGTAAGTAAGACAAACTTTCCTGTACAAGCAATTGAATGTTTTGCATTTGAAGATAATTATCCTAATCCTGTTGTTGAGCATGGAATGTGCGAATATGAGGATGATTTGTACATATTTGGTGGAATTTGTCAAATGGAGACTGAGGAATTCAACCTTAGTAATAAAATTTACAAATTTAATCCTACTTTAAATACATTCAAAGAAATTCGTTTACGTGGACAAGAAAATCTTCCATCTTTAAGTCAATTTGCAAGTGTTAGGATCAGTAAGCATTGGATTATAAATGGAGGTAGAATGCAGAATGGAATCTCAAAAGATACGTATATTATTGACTTATCAACGCTTACGGTTTATCGAATGATGCGACACTTAAAAGATGAGATTGAAGTAGGGCTATGTGAACATCAAATGGTTTATAATTCTAAAACAGGTAAAATCCTAGTTTTAAGCGGTTACAATGATCCATATGAGGTAATGGAAAAAGAAGTTAACAACGCAAACAGGTTTGTGCTTCATGGGCGAAGATACATCGAGGGTAACATATGCCAAAGGTTTGATAGTGTAGTCTATGAGATAGACTACAGTAAAATGCTGGAAACCATGGAGCTGCTATAGTTTCAGGAAATTTTATATAACGTTGGAAAACTCCTAAACCATAATTCTGTGTAAACTTATTGTAGATTTTTTTTTTTACTTATTTTTTTAATAATAACCTCTTGTTTGGATTAACGAATTGAGTAAAGTTACATAAAAGTAAACATGTGAGCCTCTCGCGGACTTACCACTGCCTTGCATTCCCATAGCCTTGTTATTCGGACTAAATAATTATCGACAACTTGCATGACTTTATTGAATAGTACATCTTCCTATGTATATGTATATATGTTTATATCTCAAAAATATGGCAAAAAGTGCAAGCAAGTTTTTTGTATATTATTGGGTCAGGTAGCAGACGGTTGAATATAAGATCGGAAAGCTAAAGCTACAATGTTTAACCGCCCCGAAGAAAAGAAACATAATGAAAGACTTCCCTCTTATGACGAAGTAGTTTTAAATGATGTTTACTCAGCAAGAGAAAAAGATGAACCTGAAAATTCCAAGATGGACAATGTTAACAAATGGCAAAGAAAGCGTGTTTTGAATTCTCCTTTTCCTAGGTATGCATATAATATAATATTTGATCCTGATTCCAATGCGATTTTACTTAATGGTGGATTTAATGATTACCAAAAGCTTGGAAGTGGAGTATGGCGCATTACTGAGGAGCTTATAACTGGATCCAACCCAAATCAAGACAAAGTATTGTTATGTCATCCACCTTCCATCACATCTGTATTAACTCTTGAATCAAGCAATACCAAGGTTTTTTTCAATACGGAGGTTGTAGAAGCCGATAACAAGAAACTTCTTGCAGCTCATTATAAATTTAACAATCCTTTTATGTTTCGTAAAGTTTTTGTGTATCCAGCTAGCAGGGAACTTCGGTTTTTTGATGGTAATAAATGGTTAGACTATACCATTCCCTTTCCGGAAGGCGTACACGGCTATTCTAGTAATTTGGTCTATGTTGATAAACAACCAATTTTATTTATGTTTGGAGGAATAGCTAGACAAAGAAGAACTAATGTAATGGCTAGAATGAATTTAGACAAATTCAAGTTCGATGAAAAGAAAAAAAAAATTGCATTTAATGAATCCCGAACTAAATTTGTATTCGATAGAAGTTCAAGTTATGTTACAGGTGATATACCGTACCGTGTATCAGGTCATGGTATGTGTGAACATGAAGGAGCACTTTATGTCTATGGTGGTACTTCAGAAATTGGACTTGGGCCAGATGACTTGACTATTAGTGATGTGATGTATAAGTTTGATATTAAGGCTAATTCATGGACAAAAGTGGAATTACATGGTAGTCATAAACATACAATACCTCCTTTGGCAACTTATGCACATGTTAAAGTTGGGAAATTTTGGATCATTAATGGTGGTCGTAGCTTGACTGGAATGTCTAAAGATACATATGTGATTAATTTAGAAACGCATGAATTTTTTAAAGTCAAAAGGGGAATTTATGGTGAGATTGAATTAGGTATGTGTGAACATCAAATGATTTACAATAGTAATTCAAATAAAATAATTATTTTTCCAGGGTTTTTTGATCCTGTTGAAAAATTAGATTATGAACGTAATCAAGGTTCCAAAAGGTTTATTTATCATGAACGTCATAATTTGGATATGAATATTTGTGAGGGGTTTGATTGTTTTGCATATGAAATGAATGTGCAGGAACTATTGGCTAATTTAGAATAATAAATTAATAGTTGTGAATTATGCTTTATATATTATATTAGGGAAAAGAAAAAAAACACAATTAGAACAAAGGGGTATAGTATTTATTTATTTAATTATTATTTAGTTATTTAGTTAATTTACGTATCTTCTTGTTTTTTTTTGTTTTTTTGTAAGAATATAACTGTTAGAGTATTGACTTTTTTCATTCCTCACTATTCATAGCTTCTTGATTAATTGAATCCAAGATCATTTGTTCTTGTTCATCAACAATCACCTTTATTGGCTCAAGTGGTTGCTCGTCAATAATTTGATTCTCATAATCAATCTCCTCATGTTGATAACTTTCTTCTTGTTCCTGTTGTTGTTGTTCTTGTTCTTCTTGCGGCTCATCATCTTCTTCTTCAGTTTCTGCATCTTCATCAAGCTCTGGTGTTGCTTCAGGTACTGGTTCAGCGACTTCTTCATAAGATTCATCAGCTTGTTCAGAAGTTTCATCTGCTTCAGCAGCGTTAGGTGTTGGTTGGTAAATAGTAGAATCAGTTATTGTTTTAGTTAAAGTCATCGTTTGAGTAGAAGTGATTGGTTCTTCATCTGCATCTTCATAATCTTCATCTTCATCATATTCAGCATCAGCTTCTTGAGCAGCTAATTTTCTTTTTCTTTCTTCTTCTTCTTCTTTTTCTTCTCTTTCTAATTTTTCTCTTTCTTGGAAAGCTAAATTAGCTCTTGCTCTAAGAATAGCTAAATATGAACCAATATCATTAATTACTATATTTAATAAATGATCTAAATCTTTAATTTTAGCTTGTAATTTTTTTGGAGTTGAATCTAATTTAACTATTTCATCTCTAGTATCTAAGATGGCTTGTTTAGTTAATTTATATTCTTTCCATTCATTCCAAGATTCAGTATCAGAAGTTGCCTTAGCGGTTAATTCTTTTGAATATTCATATAATGTAGATTCCGAAAATTCTTCTAAAGTTTCTAAAGTTGATTGACGAAGTTTTAAGATATCATCAGCATAATCTTTAGGTAATCTTCTCAATTCACTTGCATAAAAATCGGATTTAGAATTTAAATTATCAGTTAATTCTTTTAATTTATCTCTGAATAATTGTCTTGAAACATAATTTTCAGAATCTTTAGGTTCACCATTTTTAATAGCATAAAGTGCTTTATGAATTTCATCATAACCTGTTTGAGTATATTTTGAAAATCCTTGAATGTCAACCAATAAAGAGTCTTCAACATATTTTAAATATTTATCCTGAATTTCTTGAATTTGTTTATGAAAATCATCCATAGCTGATTTAGTAACATGTTCTAAAATCATCTTATATTTTTCATTTGTTGGTAAAGGTGACTTAGTAGAAGCAGTAGTTATTTCAGTTTTAGAAGCGGTTTGTTGTTGCTGTTGTTGTTGTTTTTTATCTTTTGATTCTGAATCTTGTTTAGAATTATTATTTTCATCATTAAAATATTTATGAACTTCATTTTTCAAGAATTCTAATTTTGTTTCAAGAGTTTTATAATTACTAGTCAATTTTGATGATATCTTATCATTTTGGAAACCTTCTCTAAATTCATTGAATTTAGCAATGATTTTATTAATCATTTCAATAGAAAATTCATAAATACCAATATAAACACTTGAATTCATAAGACATTGATAATTTTCTTGAACAAAAACAATTGATTTTCCAATACATTCTAAAGAACATTTTTTCAAATTATTAAAATGAGGTTCAATTTCTTTACATTTATCAGTAAAGATACAATAATAATCATTAGTCTTAGTTATTAAAGGTTTACATTTTTCTTTAACAATTGCTAATTTTTCATGATTTGATAATTTTTCAAACTGAGGTTTAATATAATTGATAACGTATTTATCAAATGAAGGAACTATATGATTAGTATAAGTTGGATAAATATAATTATTCCAAGATGGTTTAATATATTGATCATATGAAGGTGAAATATATTGATCAATATATTGATCATATGAAGGTTTAATATAATCATCAAAGGACATATGAGTAAATTCACAAATTTTATCATTTCCTGAATATGAAGATCCACCACTTTGACAATTCAAAGGACATACATTTTTGATGTATAACCAATAAATCGAAATTAATAAAAAGAGATATAATTTAAATTTACGGAAAATTCCTTTTGATTGCTTCTGTTTGATTATTATATCTTTAGATTGCTGTTCTTTTTTCTTAGTGGTTTTATTGTTGGTCACTGGAGTACTCTCCTTAGTTGAAGTTTTGCTTGTTTTTTTCGAATTAGCCATTTTTTTGATATATACTATGATTGAATTGAATAAGTTGTTTTGGTTGTTTCTTATATTAGATGGAAGGATGGCAATGAAAGGTGTGATATGATGTACTGATAAGCTTATACAGTAGTATATGAGACAAAATCCAACGTTTAAGGATAAAAATATCCAATCGTAGAAGTCTTAGAAGTCTTACAAGTCTTAGACAGTGAAGAACAATGAATGATTGTAGGATGATGTATCAATTTGCCATCCACAAATCTTTGAAATGAAATCAAAATGATAGATCATATTTTCTATTTCATCAACTTGTCAATACATAGTTTCTCTCTCTCTTTTTTTTTTCGCTGTTCGCTCACTGTTTTATTTAATAAATTGTATTTGTTTATGTTTTGCCCGATTGGGAAATATATACAAGTAAGTATATACAAGTAGTATTGTTGTTCTTATTTATTTATCTATTTATCTATTCAAATCTATTTATTTGATCATTTATTTATTTATTTATTTATTTTAGGTTATGCGTTCATTGTAGCTGTTTAATGATCATATAGTATAACACACGGTAATTATTTGGAGAAAGAGAAAAAAAAAAAAAAAAGAGAGAGAGAGAGAGAGAGGAAGCTCCAAATCGCATATGTGGCATGACATGAGAATAAAGTAGGAATAATGGGTAACACCAGATCCCCAAGGTAACTTATATATCCAATGTAACATGATAGCATTGTACAGTGCTAATAAAACAAGAAGTAAGCTTCCCACTTCCATACTGATATAGCCAGTCTCAAGCAGTACACATGTATACATCTATACATCTATACATCTATACATTTATCAGACAAGGAGCAGCAAAAAAATGCCGGCGAGAGGGTAACACTTCAAGGCCAAAGACTCACTGAGACTCACAGAGATTCACGCCAGAGATTGGCAGATTGGCAGATTGACAGATGAATCATCATCATTCTCTGCTGCTTGTTTGTGTGCTTTTGCTACTTTCTTTGCTCGGGTTATCTATCTATCGGTTCATCTATTAGTTCATTAGATGATACTTATGTCATTCTAAAAACACACAGAATTCAATGATTTTAACACCTATTGACGTGTATATGTATATGTATATATATATATATATATATGGCTCTTTCTATCTGTATACTTGAGATGAATATAGTGCAGATTCGAGATTAAGTAAACAGGCACATGGGGGTGAAATATTTCAAAATTTTTATTTAGTTAATCAATTACATTCATATATGTATCTACTGCGAATTAGTAAACAGAATAATTCATACATGTAAAACAAAAATCACAGATACATTAATTGAGAGACATTCAGTAGTCAGCAATTGTTGAAAGTTCAATCAAATGATGATTCAATTTATGCATGCATGCACACACACACGCATGCATTATTAGACTAGATGACTACAGTACAGTTGAATACACTAGAGTAGAGCATAGTAGTGTAGAGAATTAGTATTGAATACACAGGGGTCTTGATTGGCTGGCTGGTTAGATTGGTAGACAGATAGACATACAGACAGACAGACAGACAGACAGACAGACAGATTGGGTACATTAGAGCCCAATTTTCTTATCCATTACACCCCCGGCAGTAATTCACTCCCACTTTAATCCCCAATCCCGAGCAGTAATTTACCACTGTAAATACAATACAACTACAGTATAGTATGTCAACTACACAGTTAATTGACCCGTAGCTTTCTTGCTTACTTACTTACTTACTTAGTTACACAAAAAAGGCTAATAAGCCAAAAAGGAGAAAGGAGAAAGGAGAAAAAAACTCCGAGATCAGAAGGGAATGACCCCGGCGTGGATGACATGACTCAGATGTGCTTCTCGTCCCCGGAAGTGTTTTGCTGCCTGTTTCTATTGTCTTTTTGGCTACTTTAGTCACTGAACTGCATGGCTCACTTACTGTTTTTACGCTGTTTACACTGTTTACTCTGTTTACACTGTATCACTATCAGTAGACACACTCTCACTTCAATGGCAATGGCAATGGCAATTGGATTGACGGATAGTCTAAATAGAGATATATACATATATACATATATACATACAGGTCGGTTGTTCATTGATACGTTGAAGAATCACTATGACATTATTGCATTATTACATTACATTACATCAATCAACATACATCAACTATAATGTAAATTAATATCGCTAATACTAAGTAAAAATAGGCAATATATTAGCTAAATCAAAGTAAATTGAAGTAAATCAAAATAAATCAAAGTAAAGTAGTCTATTGATCATTTTTTATTTCATGTCTTAGCTTATATATGCATGCACAAATGTGTGTTTATATGTATGTATTATATATGTATATATATACGATACTGTTAAATAATTATATACTCCGTTTACCTATCAGTATATCAGTAGTGTATGGAACACCCCACCTATTATTGGCAACTTTCTTTCTTATATTGTTACTCTCTATTCTCTTTTCTCTATTCTTTATTCTCTGGCTTCTTTTTTTTTTGTTTTTCTTTGACTCACTCTGGAGATTCTCATCACCTCACTTTAATTTAATTCTATTTTACTTCACTTTAAATAAAGTAAAAGTAAAAGTAGTCATTTGAAATAAATTATCTTTTGAATCCGCTTTTTCGCTTTTTTGCTCTTTCTTATATCATTCATTGATTTATTTTTTCTTTCTTTCTTTTGATATAGTATCTAATTGTTATTCTTGAGCTTTCTATCTTCTGTCAATTCATCTCCATCTTCACCTTCATCTTCATTTTAGTCTACTCTTTCAATCAATTCAATCAATTCAATCAATTCAATCAATTCAATCAATTCAATCACATCTCACTAAACTCTATATCGTGCAATGTCTGAATCCCTCAACAACCTGAGAAAGAACTCGGAGATTTTGTCCGATACAAACAAAATCTTGGTTGCTAATCGTGGTGAAATCTCAATTAGAATCTTTAGATCTGCTCATGAATTATCAATGCAAACTGTAGCCATCTATTCTCATGAAGATAGATTATCTATGCATAGATTGAAAGCAGATGAAGCTTATGTCATTGGTAAAAGAGGTCAATACTCTCCAGTTCAAGCTTATTTACAAATTGATGAAATTATTCAAATCGCTTTAGATAATGGTGTTTCAATGATTCATCCAGGTTATGGTTTCCTTTCTGAAAATTCTGAATTTGCAAGAAAAGTTGAAGAAAATGGTATCATTTGGATTGGTCCTCCTCATCATACAATTGATGCTGTTGGTGATAAAGTCTCTGCTAGAACTTTAGCAATTAAAAATGATGTTCCTGTAGTTCCAGGTACTGATGGTCCAATTGAAAATGTTGAAGATGCTTTAAATTTCGTTAAAGAACATGGTTTCCCAGTTATCATTAAAGCCGCTTTTGGTGGTGGTGGTAGAGGTATGAGAGTTGTTAGAGAAGGTGATGATATAGTTGATGCTTTTAATAGAGCTTCTTCTGAAGCTAAAACAGCTTTTGGTAATGGTACTTGTTTTATTGAAAGATTCTTAGATAAACCAAAACATATTGAAGTTCAATTATTAGGTGATAATTATGGTAATGTAATTCATCTTTTTGAAAGAGATTGTTCTGTTCAAAGAAGACATCAAAAAGTTGTTGAAATTGCTCCTGCTAAAAATTTACCTGTTGAAGTTAGAAATGCTATTTTAATGGATGCTGTTAAATTGGCTAAATCTTGTAATTATAGAAATGCTGGTACTGCTGAATTCTTAGTTGATAATCAAAATAGACATTATTTTATTGAAATTAATCCAAGAATTCAAGTCGAACATACAATTACTGAAGAAATTACTGGTATTGATGTTGTTTCTGCTCAAATTCAAATTGCAGCTGGTGCTTCTTTAAAACAATTAGGTTTATTACAAGATAAAGTTTCAACTAGAGGTTTTGCTATTCAATGTAGAATTACTACTGAAGATCCAAATAAAAATTTCCAACCTGATACAGGTAAAATTGAAGTTTATAGATCTTCTGGTGGTAATGGTGTTAGATTAGATGGTGGTAATGGATTTGCTGGTGCTATTATTTCTCCTCATTATGATTCTATGTTAGTTAAATGTTCTACTTCAGGTTCAAATTTTGAAATTGCAAGAAGAAAAATGATTAGATCTTTAATTGAATTTAGAATTAGAGGTGTTAAAACTAATATTCCTTTCTTATTAGCTTTATTAACTAATCAAGTATTTATTGATGGTAATTGTTGGACTACTTTTATTGATGATACTCCTTCATTATTTGAAATGATTAATTCTAAAAATAGAGCTCAAAAATTATTAAGTTATTTAGCAGATTTATGTGTTAATGGTTCTTCAATTAAAGGTCAATTAGGTTTACCTAAATTAAATAAAGAAATTGATATTCCTGCTATTCATGATATTAATGGTTGGGAAATTGATGTTAAAAGTGAAGCTCCACCTGAAGCTTTAAGAGATTATTTATTAGAAAATGGTCCAGAAGAATTTGCTAGACAAATTAGAGCTTTTGATGGTTGTATGATTATGGATACAACTTGGAGAGATGCTCATCAATCATTATTAGCTACAAGAGTTAGAACAATTGATTTAATGAATATAGCTCCTGCAACTGCTCATGCTTTCCGTTATGCTTTTGCCTTGGAATGTTGGGGTGGTGCTACTTTTGATGTTTCTATGAGATTCTTACATGAATGTCCTTGGGATAGATTGAAAAAATTAAGACAATTAGTTCCTAATATTCCTTTCCAAATGTTATTAAGAGGTGCTAATGGTGTTGCTTATTCTTCTTTACCTGATAATGTTATTGATCATTTCGTTAAACAAGCTAAAGATTGTGGTATTGATATCTTTAGAGTCTTTGATGCTTTAAATGATTTAGAACAATTGAAAGTTGGTATTGATGCAGTTAAGAAAGCAGGTGGTGTTGTTGAAGCTACTATTTGTTATTCTGGTGATATGTTACAAAGAGGTAAGAAATATAATTTAGAATATTATTTAGAAACTGTTGATAAAATTGTTGAAATGGGTACTCATTTGTTAGGTATTAAAGATATGGCTGGTACTTTAAAACCATTTGCTGCTAAGATTTTAATTTCAAATATTAGAAAGAAGTATCCTTCATTACCAATTCATGTTCATACACATGATTCAGCAGGTACTGGTGTTTCAACTTATATTGAATGTGCTAAAGCTGGTGCTGATGTTGTTGATTGTGCAGTTAATTCTATGTCTGGTTTAACTTCACAACCTTCAATGTCTGCTTTCATTGCTGCTGTTGATGGTGAGATTAATACAGGTATAATGGAACAACAAGCAAGAGATTTGGATGCTTATTGGGCTGAAATGAGATTATTATATTCTTGTTTCGAAGCTGATTTGAAAGGTCCTGATCCTGAAGTTTATCAACATGAAATTCCAGGTGGTCAATTAACTAATTTAATTTTCCAAGCTCAACAAGTTGGTCTTGGTGAACAATGGTTAGAAACTAAAAAAGCTTATAAAGAAGCAAATGAATTATTAGGTGATATTGTTAAAGTTACACCAACTTCTAAAGTTGTTGGTGATTTGGCTCAATTTATGGTTTCTAATAAATTAAATAAAGAAGATGTTGAGAAATTAGCTAATGAATTAGATTTCCCTGATTCAGTTTTAGATTTCTTTGAAGGTTTAATGGGTACTCCATATGGTGGATTCCCTGAACCTTTAAGAACTAATGTTATTTCTGGTAAGAGAAGAAAATTAACTAGTAGACCAGGTTTGAATTTAGAACCATATAATATGAATGAAATTAAACAAGATTTAATTGATAGATTTGGTTCAGGTATTACTGATTATGATGTTGCTTCTTATAACATGTATCCTAAAGTTTTTGAATCATATAGAAAGATGTTAAATAAATATTCTGATTTATCAGTTTTACCAACTAGATTCTTTTTAGCTCCACCTCAATTACAAGAAGAAGTTAGTGTTGAAATTGAAAAAGGTAAGACTTTAATTATTAAATTATTAGCCATTGGTGATTTATCTTTACAAACAGGTACAAGAGAAGTTTATTTTGAATTAAATGGTGAAATGAGAAAAGTTACAGTTGATGATAAAACTGCTGCAGTTGAAACTATTTCTCGTCCAAAAGCAGATTTACATAATCCTAATGAAGTTGGTGCTCCAATGTCTGGTGTAGTTATTGAAGTTAGAGTTCATTCTGGTGTTGAAGTTAAAAAAGGTGATCCATTATGTGTTTTATCTGCAATGAAGATGGAAATGGTTATTTCTGCTCCTGTTTCTGGTAAGATTGGAGAAGTTATAGTTAAAGAAAATGATTCTGTTGATGCTAATGATTTAATTTGTAAAATTTTAAAGAGTTGAGTCATTTAGTAAAGTTATTTATTTATTTATTCAATATATATCATTTCTTTGTCTTTTCTTTCTTTTTTTTTTTGTCTTATTTGTTTTAAGTTTTATTTACATTATCTACTTATTTATTTATTTACTTATTTATTTATTTACTTATTTATTTACTCACCAGTGTTGTTTACAAACTTTCCATTATTCTTTGAATTTTAATTTAATTGATTAACTAACTATTAAATACTTATTTACTTACTCTGTAAATCATTATATATCTTCATTAATTTCTCATATTTTTCGTTCTTGAATTTAAGACTATCAATTAATTCTTTACGTTCAGCAAAAACTTCATATACATCAGAATCATTTTCCAATCCTCGTAATTCATCAATTTCATCTTCGTCTAAACCTAATTCTTCAAACCCTCTTTTCCTCCTCTGTTTTAACAGATCATTAGTATTAGTATTAGTATTAATTTTATTGTTGCTATTGTTATTATCTTCATTATCGTCGTATTGATACGTGTCTTGGTTCTTGTTGAACATTAAAATAGATTGCCATAGCGCTAGCAATCTCTCGGTGTTATCTGTAGTTTTCTTCATTTTCTTCACATTAGCTCTCGTCACAGTTAAAGATTGGGTTATATCTTGGATCATTAATGTTAAATTTTCAACCTCTTTCAGCTCTTCATCTTCTTCCTCGTCTTTGTCTTCATCTTCTTGTTGATCCTGGCTTCCCACTTGGTTTGACTTTTCTTGATCTTCAATTAGCAGGTTTTCACTCCCTTTTTGTGTCTTGTCCCGTAGTTTATCTGCGTGTTCTTCTTGTGTATCTGATATTGATTTTTTAGAATGTCTACGAGGTGATTGAATAAACGTCTGCACGTCCCGCATAGCATCAGATATTCTCTCCATTTTTCTTTTTTTTTGCAAGTACCAATTATATAGTCCTTGTTTACCACTAAATCAATGCAATTGCTAGTACCAGTGTATGTGTACGTTTATATCCCTATGCTCATAAAGCTAACCTCCAATCCAGAAACAACTTCTTTATACATCAGTATGTGTCTTGTCTATATATACACTTATATGTACGTATATATCTTAAAAGAAACATTGAACACAGACGCGTCTTTAATTTGTCTCTCTTTCTTTCTAAGAACCGTTCGCGGCTGTGCAGAGCTAGAGATATAAATAAATAAAAAAGCTTCAGGCTTGTTAGCGCTAGCTAGCTAGCTAGCTGACTTCTGTTTTTGTGATCCTGCGTGGAGTTGGGTATAAATAGGTCATATAGGATGGAATAGCTGGGTTGATAACTCTAGTATGATAGTTTTAATGACAGGTTCGGTAGTGGGTTTCATATCTAGACTGCCACTATGAAGTTTTTCCACATATAGCCACATGGGTGACTTGTGTAAAGTAAATCCAATTATCCGTGAGAAAGTCTGTCAGCAGGCTTGCCCGAGTCAAACTGGAGAAATTAAATCGGAAAATTAACAATGTGCGCCTGGGGGAGTGTAAAGATTGTATATTTTTTTTTTTTTTTATATATACATAATACAACTTGTTAATTAATTTCTTTCTCTTATTTTGCCGCTATTTACTACTATTCTTTGTTTTATCTGAAACTGTTATTTAGTAATCCGCACAGCAATGTCCAACGATAAATACTCCACCCCACTCTCTTCCAGATATGCTTCTGAGGAGATGAGTAAAGTTTTCTCTTTGAGAAACAGATTTTCAACATGGAGAAAATTATGGTATAATTTAGCAATTGCTGAAAAATCTCTTGGATTGACCGTTATCACAGACGAGGCAATTGAACAAATGTCCAAGCATTTGGAAATCACTGATGAAGAAATCGAACTTGCTAAGATTGAAGAAGCTAAGGTTAGACACGATGTTATGGCTCATGTTCATGTCTTTGGTGAAACTTGTCCTGCTGCTGCTGGTATTATTCATCTTGGTGCTACTTCTTGTTTCGTTACTGATAACGCTGATTTGATTTTCTTAAGAGATGCCTATGATATCTTAATTCCAAAATTGGTCAACGTTATAAATAGATTTTCCAAATTCGCTTTAGAATATAAGGATTTACCTGTTTTAGGTTGGACTCATTTTCAACCAGCTCAATTAACTACCGTTGGTAAAAGAGCTACTTTATGGATTCAAGAATTATTATGGGATTTGAGAAACATGCAAAGAGCAAGAGACGATTTAGGTTTAAGAGGTGTTAAAGGTACAACTGGTACTCAAGCTTCATTCTTATCTTTATTCCATGGTGATGATGATAAAGTTGAAGAATTGGATGAAAAAGTTGTTGAATTATTAGGTTTCGAATACGCTTACCCATGTACTGGACAAACATATTCCAGAAAAATTGATATTGATACTTTGGCTCCATTGTCTTCATTAGGTGCTTCTTGTCATAAATTAGCCACTGATATTAGATTATTAGCTAATTTGAAAGAAATTGAAGAACCTTTTGAAAAATCCCAAATTGGTTCAAGTGCCATGGCTTATAAGAGAAACCCAATGAGATGTGAAAGAGTATGTTCATTAGCTAGACATTTAGGTTCTCTTTACATGGATGTTTTCCAAACTTCTTCAGTTCAATGGTTTGAAAGAACGTTAGATGATTCCGCTATTAGAAGAATCTCTATACCTGAAGCCTTCTTAACTGCTGATATTTTATTAAGTACTTTAAACAATATTGCATCAGGCTTAGTGGTTTATCCTAAAGTTATTGAAAGAAGAATCATGTCAGAATTACCATTTATGGCAACTGAAAATATTATTATGGCAATGGTAGAAAAAGGTGGTTCAAGACAAGATTGTCACGAAGAAATCAGAGTCTTATCTCATCAAGCTGCCGCTGTGGTGAAAGAGCAAGGTGGTGATAATGACTTAATTGAAAGAATCAAGAAAACTGATTACTTCCAACCAATCTGGAGTGATTTGGACGAGTTATTAAACCCATCTACTTTTGTTGGTAGAGCTCCAAAGCAAACTGAAAAGTTTGTTAACAAAACCGTTAAGCAAGCCTTAGAACCATACGCCGAATACATCAACGAAGACAAAGTTCAACTATCTGTCTGATTTCCTTGTTTTTTCTAATTACTATTTACCATTATCCTTATATTCAATTTACACTTGCCTTTTGCAATTATCGTTTTGTAGTTCCAAATAAAATAAAATATAAACTGTTTTTGACTTAAAAAAATATATGTATGTAATAGTAGGTGATTCCGACTATTCGCATTGCACAAAACGTTTCTATGCTTTCCTTACTAAATAAACCCTCATTAACTTAACCTACCAACTGAAACGAGAATTTGAGAATTGCTTTGATTTGCACATTACGATATATATATGTATATACGTCAAGAGACCTATAAATATACGGTATTTGAACCTTACTGACGTCAATTGAGTCACCTATAGAAATGTCAGAGGTAGCATCAGCCAAGACACAGACAGCTTCTCAGTCTTCTGGTCAAAAACCAAAGAAAGTACGTAAGAAGCAAAATGTTGAAAATCCAATGATTAAGACAATTTGGCTAGCTGGTCATGTAGCCACTATAAGTATGGGTTTAATTTATGCATTTTATTACTTCACTAGAAGATCACATAAGTCCAAAATAGCTTGGTTAAGTTACAGGCTCAGTTTGGTTGGTGTTGTTGCATCATACCTTATGGCTTTGTTATCTCAATTTAATAAGAAATCCATTCCTGGTTACTATGCATTATTAGGAACAGGTAATTTCCAATATTTGGCACTTGCTATATTTTGGATCACAAATAGATCAAGTTTCTTTAAATTATTACCTTTCTTATGCATTTCAATTTTACAATTGAGTGATTTTTATAAAGTTAAAGCGATTATAAAATCTGAAGATTTATTTAAGCTTGTGATCGTATATGATGAAATATTCATCTTTGCATTATTGATATTTGATACTTTGTTATTAAGAGGTGCTTCAGGTTATGGCTTGTTGATTTATGGAATGTTCTACTGGTTAAGAGTATTACAAAATGCAGATACTAGAAAGTTGGTTTATTCTATAGTTGTTAAATTGGATCCAGTTATTGAAAAACAAGCTAAGACTAAACCTCAAATTGGTAAAGCTTGGGAAAGAGGTAAGCATTTTTTAAATTCTTCTCAAGAAGATTTAGATAAGATTTTCCAATAGTTATTAAACTACTAAAGAAGAACGTATATTTTTTTTATTATAAAATGACTATTATGTAACTTTATTTATGTACTTTGAATATAATTCAAAGATCGATATAAAACGCACTGATTGAAATATAAATTAGATAAATTATCACGAGTTAGGAAACAAGCAACTCAATAGATGATTGATTCAATTCTTGAGGTTTGTTATTTTTAAATCAGAAGTTTTTGGTAAGTAAATTTAGTTATCTTCACTATATCTCAGAAGCAGAACTGAATAAATTTTTGTTCATCATTTAAAAATAAAAAACTCTCAAAAAAATTGAAGTCAAGAATGGCTTTCAATCATGCTATTCCTCTTGGTTGGCTAAATAGCTCACTAGATCAATAATTTATAAAATTTATACGTCAATCAATGAGTATGAAATTTCAATCTTTGAAAAAAAAAAGATTTACAATCAACAAAAGAAGAACATTAAAAAAAGGAATAAAAATCAGATGGTGATGCATGTATATTCAAGTTCATCTAAAAAATCACTGAATAATGTGTTTTGAACACAATCATCATGTAAGTATCCATGTTCTGTCTTCTTTCAAAGATTTTAAAATCAGTCAATACAAAGTAACGAATTAATCATTATGAAGTTAGGCTTAACATTCGAAACGATCTAGTTCAAACAAAAAAGTAAACCCAGTTAGTAAAACAGCTCTTCAAAAATAAAATGAAACTGAATGGGCAATTGAAATAAAATAAGATCATCTAATAGAGACTGATTGATAAAGTTATCAGAGCATGCATGTCTAGTTATTCATTGTTCAGGTAATCACAGAATAAAAATGTTGTAAAAACAATCATCAATTGACTTAAATCAATCAAAACTCATGTATCTTAAATGTAGCCAAAACCATATAACCTATTGTATACATACTGGTTCACTAGTTTGTAAAAGAGAGGTAATTGTGTGTGGTTGAATTTACTACACACATATACCTCTCTCTCTAGAGGTGATATACAAGAACATTTACCATAATATCACTGAATAGTGAAGGGAAAGAATAACAAGAAAAGAAGAAGAGAAGAAGATATTTATTTATACTACTTGCCTATAAAATCTACTAGGGGAAAAAAAAATTCTTTTCGCATAGTTAATATTTCCTCACCTAACAAAAAATCCCCATAGTTAAAATTTTTCACTATTGTAAGACCAATAATAGTATGATGGGATATTCGGTTATTGGATAATAATAAAACCAAAGATTAATTGTATATAATATGTAATGTTTCTGGCATCAGGGGTAAATACAGATTAATATATGTCTTAAATTATTGAGTAATACTTAAGATATTTGTTTATTATTTATTGTGGTTTATGATTGTTTTAAAACTTGGATTAATTTATTCAGAAGCAGTAGCTCTAACGTAAACTAATTGTTTAGAGTGCTTTAAAACTGGCTTGATAACACCTTCTTCAGATAATTGTCTGATGGCAACTCTAGCAATGGAACCACCAATCTTTAATCTATCGACTAAAACGGAAACGGAAACGTATCTGTAGGTTGGGACTTCCTTTAAGATTCTGTCGTATTTTTCTTGGTCTAAGACAACAACGTGGTTAGCCTTGTCCTTAACCTTACCTTTGGACCACTTCTTCTTGGATTTCTTACCACCTGCCATAGCAGCGGCGGCTTTAGCAGCTTTGGATTGTTGAATCTTTGGAGGCATTCTATATTATAAATAAATTAATCAGTTAGTATATGCTAAATTCATACGACATAAAGTATATTTCAATCTATTCTATTTTGAGTCGTTATTTCATTTTTAGGTCCATAACCGAATTGTAAAATACTTTAGGTTTTGAATATTGAGACTTTGGATTTATATTGCTGATCATTATGCGTCATTCGATGTCTTGCTAACTCTCACTGGTGTGTTATTGAGAGACTGGCTAAATATTTGTTACTCTTGAAATTTGTAAATAGTCAAGTAAACATTCTATCAATATGTCTGTATATTCTTCCATCATGTTCGTAAATGGTGAGTCTGTTAAATGTTTTGTAATGTGGTAATGGAAAATTCAATAATGAAAAAAAGATGTCTCTATTGCGTCTGATTTAGATGGTATATTGATAGCACTATGATGAAATGATAACCCTTTTTGTTCTGATTGAAGATATAAGTGTATAGGGATGCTACATACGTTGATTATTATTACCTTTCGATACGATGTCAAAGGAGTAGAACAGACAGTGATGGTGTGGTCTCCTAATAACGATATATAGGGAAGTGAAGAATAATTTTAACCAACTCTCTCGCAGCTGAGCACTCACTGGCAAGCTCTCTCACTCTCACCTTTCTCTGTACAGGCAGAAGCGGGAAAGCCAGCTGCCAGAATAGGCGTGGTGCCGCTGCTTTAGTTGGTGTCAAAGCCAGCGGTGTGTGGTGTTGTGCTCTACCCAGAAGAGATGTGCAGTCACAACACTTTTACAATCCGGTGTTAGGGGTATGTACTTTTTTGGTTTTTTCTTGATTTTGATTTTCTCTATCTGCCGTAAACAGGCTGTGTTAATGGTATCTTTCTATACTTTTGCGGGTAATTACTTTAGCGCCACACTTCAAATATGTTGCGCTTGGTTTGAGGTCGATCTGAGACGACTTTTGAAACATAAAGAGAGTTTTCAAACCTGCAGTATATATATTACCTGAGCCAAGTTTGTCTATCAAGGAATCTGAAAGAGATTCATTTACAAGTAAGAGTTAGACAGGTGTATGTATATCTGCAGCGAAGCATAGAACAAGCTCGTATATCATATTTATCAAATTTCAGATTGTTGACCACCTATCTCCTTTTGCATTGGAATCCCACAAAATTATATATTTCTCAGCATGTCTAAAAGATACAAATCCCAAATAACCAGAGAGGGAACATACTACAGTGATATGCATGGTGATGATGATGCGAGCGATGAAGACAAACCACAAAGAGCATCTGAAGAGAAACTAAAGCAAAGGAAGATTATCGCTTATAAGGGTAAAGTTGGTGCTCCAAAAATTGCTGCTACTTCTGCTGCCTCGTCATCTGCCCCTGCAAGCAATCCATTTGCGTTTGGTGGAAGTTCGAAGCCTTCAACTTTACCAGCAATACCTATTTCTAACAGCTCGTCATTTCCTGCATCCACTGCTGCATCTGCTGGATCATCACCAGCACCACTGAACGCATTCAGTTTTTTGAAAAAGTCAGAATCACCTGCTTCAACTACAGCTTCAGCCACAGCTTCCGCCACAGCTTCGGCCAATTCAACGAACTCAAATGGCAGTTCTGACAGTGAAGAACAAAAGGAAAAGGTTAAAGCTAATCAGATAAAGGCTTTGAATGATAAATTTCTCGAGTCCATCAAATCAGTGTTATCGAAAAATCCAGTTGCTGACTTATCAGAGAATATTTCAAAATATACTGCGTATTACACTAAAATTACTTCTAATCAAATTCAAATTCCATTTAAGGCTGCTGCTCCAGCTGCTTTCTCATTACGCCCAGCAGCAACAGCAGTTGAACCAATTACAATTAAACCAACTTCGGGTTTACCAAATGCATTTACAGCTTCTGTAAGTAAGCCAGTTGTTGAAGAAAAGAAATCTACAGATTCGGAAACTACAGATAAAAAGAAATCAGAAACTTCAGACGAATCAGATGAAGAAGTCAGTTCAGAAGATGAAGCTGCAGAAATCAAAGTAGAAGGACCCTCTTTTAAGATTGCAGAATTGCCTAAATCTAAAAATTATGGCTTTGTGTTTGGTAAAAAAGTCACCACAACAAGAGATCCCGATGATTCAGATTCAGAGGATGAAATTGAAATTAAGGGACCAGCTTTCAAGTTACCTGAAAATACCGAGATCAAGGATTCTGTTTTTAAGTTTTCTACGCCCTCTGCTGCCGCTGAAACAGAAAAGTCAACAGGTACAGCTGCCACCGCTGCATCTGATAAACCTGCGCCAGCTCCTGCTTTTTCATTTAGCGGAACTTTTACCGACAAGAAGCCTGACGACAAACCTGTTGCTCCTTCATTCACATTTAAATCTGATGTCAGCAAAGAAGAGGATTCCAAACCAGCACCTGTATTTTCATTTGGTGCTTCCAGTGAAAAGAAAGAAGATAATAAATCAGCTCCAACATTTTCCTTTGGCGCTGCTGTAGAAAAGAAAGATGAAAGCAAACCATCCATGAGTTCAACTGGTTTCTCTTTTGGTGCACCAGCAGCAGCTGTCAAAGACAATAAGCCAGCTTTCAGTGGGTTTGGCGCCTCTACAATTTCCGAAAAGAAAGATGAAAATAAATCTGTACCAACCTTCTCCTTTGGTTCAAATTCAATTGCCGCTGAAAAAAAAGATGAACTTAAACCAGTCCCAGCTTTTTCATTTGGATCAAGCTCGACTGGCATTGAAAAGAAAGCCGATCAAGCGGCTGTTGCACCTGTATTTAGTTTTGGTAACAGTAAAGATGACCAAGAAAAGAAGTCACAAGAATCAGTTAAACCTCTTTTTGGTGGATTTGCAACTCCTGCTACAACTTTTGGGGGATTTGGTTCTTCATCCACAACTGTTGAAAAGAAAGATGATTCCAAGCCAACATTTTCATTCACTCCACCTGTACAAGCTAATGGACCAGGTATTTCTAAAGAGCCAGCAACAACATCGGCTTTCAATTTTGGATCCGGAAATAGTTTCACTTTTGGGGGTAGTAAGCCGTCCGAAGCTAGTGATGCTAGTGCAGCTGCTCCGGCTGCTCCATCTTCTAGTATGTTTAATTTTAACTTTTCAGCACCAAAACCCGCCGCGGTTGCGACTACACTTCCAGGAGCATCTTCTTCTGAAGGCATTGAAGAAGAGGAACCGGAAAAGTCTGACGTTAAAGGTGACTTTGCCGTGGTAAAGCTTACTGAAAAGGTGGAAGTTGCTACAGGTGAAGAAAATGAAAGCGTTGAATACGCTAAAAGATCCAAGATTATGAAATTTGATCCATCTAATAAGGAAAATCCATACGCTACAGTTGGTCTTGGGGAACTCAAGATTTTAAAAGATAAGAATACCAAAAAGTCTAGAATACTGGTGAGATCAGAAGGTAACTCCAACGTATTGTTAAACTGTGCTTTAGTCAACAATTTGCAATATGATGTTTTTGGTAATGGATCTATGGTACGTGTTCCTGTACCTACTGCTGATGGAAAAATCGAAACGTATTTGGTTAGAGTCAAAACTGCCAATGATGCAAAAGAACTTCTCTCAAAGATTATTGAGAATCGTACATAAAGATTATATGTAAATAAAAGAAAAATATATATGTAGACTATTGTGCTTTATGTACTTTGTGTTTTGTACTTTAAAATAAACTTATGTAATTCTATTGATCGATTTCTCTACCTTTTTTTGTATTTTTTTTTCACAATAATGTATTACACTATAGGTTTTTTACGAGACAAGCGGTTCAATGTCGTTATTTGCTATCTATTGGTACTGTTCACTAGTTACAGTTCAAAATATGAAATAGTTTTATATTCCGGAGATGTCTTTATGTTATTCAGCTTCTCGTTTGCTGGGAGCAACTTGGGTAAATTACTCGATTGTTGCTCTGCAAGGCGGGGCTGCATGGTAGCAAATTGAAGCATGCATACAGCTACTTTTTGTCTAATGTGTAAATAAAGCATGTATTTCGGGTGTGCAAGTAAGTACGTACATATGCTATACTATGTATGAAGTTGTTAAATGCAGGTAAAGTTGATGTATGTATCGTATGTCATATTTCATGCAGCTAGCTGATCTACGATTATGACAATTTAATTAATGTACAAAATGCTAGTTTTCTTATTTTCTTAATATATTTCTGATGTCCTTAACAAAGTCGTCTTCATCTCCAAGGTCAAAGTATTTAAAGCCATGAACTGACAAATGCTTTGGGCTTGATTTGGAAGTATTCTGCAGATAGTCTACTAGCTCTGCATTGAGAAATTTCTGATTTTCACTGTTTAGTACATGCATAATATCCTCTCTTGGTCCTAATAACTTGTAGTTTAGTTTTTTCAAAACTGAGAGTAGTATGCGTAATAAAAATGTATCTCCTTCAAATACGTAAATATCCAACAATCTTGTTGCATTACCATACGTGATAAAAGAAGTAAAAAAATTAGGTACCAATGCACGGAGAATTTCGATCGAATCAATCTTGACTTGTTTGTGGAAATGTGTATATATAGGTTCGTTTGTCTTCAGCAAACACTTATCAAATGACTCAATAGTGTCTTCTAAATATTCTGGGTGTAACGTTTCGGTCATTAATGAATATGGTAATTTCTTGGTTAATAAACTGGTTAATGCAATAATTGTTTTTGCTTCATCTTTGATGTTTTGAAATAAAATGCACGTCAGATGCGTTATTTTGAACTTCAATAATAAATCTTCTTTGAATTTCAAACGGTTCAATAAACTTAATTTTCCCTCTTCACTATCCTCTATCCATATTTTTAAAGTCAATAGTATCTTTAAGATACTCTCAAAAGTAGCACCAATTTGGAAAGTCATTAAGTCTGGAAAGCAAAGAACGATTTCTTTTGATATGAGACCTACAGTTTTGATCAGATCAAATGTACCTTCGTGGTCTCTACTAAACTTACCAGCTTCAAATCTTTTATTTGTATCAATTAAAATTTGATAATCGCAAGCTTGAGATATTATTTCAGTAGCTCTAGGTATTAAGTCGCTTCTTAAACTCTCCGCATCGATGCATAATTTGTTTCCTAATTGTCTACACCAAATCTCAGATCTGAGTGATTCATTAGGGATGCCTCTCCACCATAATTCTCTGGTAGAAGGCAATTCAACCATTTTGTTATATGATGGCAAAATCTTGGTTTTCCATGTAATAGCATCAATTGAACGTTGTTTAGATTTGAGTTGATTAAGCTTGTTTCTTTTGGTTTGTTCTAACGCTTCTTTCTCAATCACTTTTTGCAACAAATTTTCGAAATCTTTTTTGTGCTTGAATGATTCATATTTGTCCTTTGGAGGCAAATATACTGGTCTTGAAATGCTTAGTTCCTGAATCTTTTCTTGGCTATCTTTTTGTTGTTTTGGCTTGATACTTGTGTGAAGACTACTGCGCTGAAGGGATTCTTGTTGGTGGTTGAATTCATTAGTTGCGTTGGTAATGTTAGCTAATTTCTTGAGGTAATTAATTCTTTGAACTGATTCTTCATGTCTTTGAAATTCCTTGTTTTGTTCAAATTCATAAGTTAAAGTTTTTGCATCCATTGATAAATTACTAAGTCTTTTTTCGTTGTCTGTTAAATCACTAAATTCACTGCCAAAACTAAAAATCGAAGACGCTCTGGTACTTTCAGTTCTAGTTGACAACGAAGACATACTTGTTCTTGTATTATGATTTAAGGAAGTAGATGACGATGACGATGACGATGGTTCGGAGCGATCATTGGTTGGGCCGGCCTGTTGTAAAGGTAAATGATTAATTGATGCGTTACTCTTCATGAAAACACTTTCTTTGTCAGTCAAAGCTTTAAACGATCTAGCAAATGGCACATCGTAAACTATAAGATCATCAGGAAGATCATCATCTGATAAAAAATCGGTATTCTTTATCAGATCTTCTATTTCAATATTAATAGATTTCTGCTTTTCTTTAATTTGCTGTTGATTTAACTGCTGTCTTTTCTTTAATTTCAATTTTTGCGAATTATTCATAAAGTTTGTAGCGTTCCTATCATCTAAGTATTGTTGTTTCGTCAAGTGATTATTTGCTAGAGTATTCGAACTCAATCCGGATTCACGGCCAAAAGTCAAACTTTGAGATCTTTGCAATTGCGGTTTTGGCAGGTTTTTTCTATTATTATGAGCCATGTAAAAACTTTTTGATGAATTCATGGATTTTTGAGAATACAGGCTTGTTGTTCTCTTAAGTTGGTTAGGAGGGCGGTAGCTTTTGACTGAGCTTGTGGAAGGTCTGTTTATAGATATATCTTCGAATGTTTCATCTATCACATCCAAAACCGGGCTTCCTATCTTCGAAGCAGCCGGGAAATGCTGTGAAGTCTTCATATTGAGATGCAAGCTATGATAATTAATGATAATGTACAATCGGTGAAAGTGACGCCAGAAGATAGTAAATTAATAAACGAAAGGTTGGTGCATGAGATTGAACGAACGAACGTGTATGGTTAATAAATTAACGAGGGTGGTGAGGTAATAAGCGAATGTCAGGTATTGGGATGAGCAAAACACACAAAACTGGAATCCCAAGTTTAAGCAAGCAGCTGAATGTTCTGTGGGGCCTTTATGTACAGTTATAGGTTTAGCAAGTGAAGTGCACTTGTTAATAAACAAACGAATAAGTTATTCCGCCTCTAGCAAAAAAAAAAGGTCAACACCGGATAAAAAAGAAAACAGACGATCTGCCTTTGTGTGTCTGTAATGCACGAAAAGGGATAGTCTGCTTATACTTTTAGACAATAGATTGCAGAGAGCCCTTAGCAAGCGATGTGCAGGAGCAAAAGAGCAGTGGTTATGAAGCAGATCAATAACTTAATCGATGAATAACCTAATAACCAATTCCTAATCCAGCCACTAATTAGAGCTAAACACGTAGAGTATGGTGTATGTAATGTAAATTTCATGTCTCTATGTTACACTGACTAAGACAAAGTGCGTTTATTGTTCTATTGGTCTATTGTTGTATGCCCCTGTGCACTGAGAGCGAGCGTCAAAAAAGGTTTCTAAATTTACACGCCGCGACTGGTGCAGCGCGTTTAGTCGTAGTCTTGTAGTCTGGACCCATGCAGGCATTGCTCTATTACGTGTGGCTGTCGGGTTTATTAAGTAAGCGGGAGGGGGTTACTAGAGCTGATTTTGTAATGAAGTTGAGGTCATTGTTGCTATATACAAATATATACGGATATATAGTAGGCTGAGTACCGTCATATGTACAAGTACAAAAAGGTGCTGCAAAAGAACAGGCTCGAGCCAGAGATCCACCATGCTGGAAAGATTCTGGAATGTGATGGGTGAATAATGTAATGTAAATCGATGTGTGGAATTAAAGTGAAAAATGAGGTCTGAGGACTCAGGACTGAGAACTGGGTGAGGACTGAGTACTGACAGTTACCTACCTGTGGAATAAATGAAATGACTAGCCTGCTATGTCTATGGCCTGAGTTGTTTAGTTTATGTTCTTCCGGCTTGTTTATTTATTTCATTTCTTTCCGGTTTTGTCGTTGGGATTGTTATCTCCCAAAATTCTTTTGAATGCACCGCTTAAGAATGACTCAATTTTCTTAAGCTTATTTGGATGATCATAATCATCTCCATTTGAATTATCAGTGGCCGAAGGATTGTAATTGCCATCCTCAACGTCATCCAATGGCTTCCATGAGGGATCTACTCTATTGGCTTTTTTATCATTGAACGCATCAGCTAAGGCCTCCAATAATGCTGTCTGTGTGGCATTAGTTGGTCTTAATACTTTGACATTAACAACAACTTTAAGATCACCTCTTCTATTTAATGAGCCTCCAATTGGAGCACCTCTGCCTGGGATGCTGATACTTCTACCTTCATTAGAGCCAGATGGAATCTTTAATTTCACAGTTTCACCTTCAACAGTTGGAACTTCAACAACACCACCTAAAGCGGCAGTTGTCATTGGAATTTCACATTTATAAATAATATCGTGATTTGCTCTTGTGAATCTAGGATCTGCCTCAACTCTTACTCTGATGATCAAATCGCCGTTCGTCAAATGATAATTAGCCGATGTAGCGGTGGCGGGTGCGTCACCAGCTCCTGCGACTCTCAATCTAACACCATCTTTGATTCCCATTGGTAGCTTCACCTCTGTAGTTTTGTGTTGTTCTTTGACACCTTCTCCTGAACATGAACCACATTCATCTCCAGGTTTTATAGCAACACCTGATCCTCCACATTCAGGACACGTAGAGGACATCTGGAAACCTGCCTGGAGGTTGTGTACTTTGGTACCTGTACCACCACATCCACGACAAGTACTCTTCTTCTTGTTCTTTTTCATTCCTGATCCTGAACAAGTTTTACACTGTTGTAATGAGTTGTAATTTAGTGAAACTGTGGTTCCAAATATGGACTCCTTGAAACTGATGGTCTTTATGAGTTCGATGTCATCACCTTGAAAATGCTGGACAGTGGATCTGGAACGTTGTCCACCTCTTCCTCCTCCCATGGCTTGTCCAAACAAATCTTCGAAATTAAATCCTCCAAATGGGTTACCTCCTGAAGCTCCTCCAAATCCTTGAAATCCGGCAAATGGATTTCCTCCATAGGCGCCACCACCGCCTCCCATACCGGCATTAGGGTCAAAAGCAGAGGCCCCATATTGATCATACTGCTCTTTCTTTTGTGGATCGCTCAGGATATCATATGCTTCTTGTAATTCATGGAACTTTTTCTCTGCTCCATCTTCTTTATTAACATCCGGATGGTATTTCTTCGCCAGTTTATAATATGCTTTTTTAATCTCAGATGATGATGCTTTGGAATCAACACCTAAAGTCTTATACGGGTCCCCTAATTGACTCACACCACTTGAGTGAAAACTCCTTTTAAAGTTTTGACATGTACTAAGATACTTTAAGCTATGGGAAGATGACGTAGCTGAAGATGTGCACCTTCTCAAGTTTCTGATGTTACCTGAAATGAAAGGACGACAGTTTTTGAATCCGCTCAATAACACGTTGCTCATCTTTCCGTCACAAACAGCTGTAGCTTGAATTTTGTTATAATAGCAGTAGTATGATCAAGTTAGATTACATTCGACCCTATATGCAATAAAAGTTATTACTTAGTTAGTCAAATGAAAGGTCGAAAAAAGTTAGGAAAGCAGATGGGAAACGGTAGGGTAAGCCCCTTTCTGCGTCGCCACCCATCTCTAGAAAATTCTACTACCGTCGCGTCGCGTCTGTTTTTTTTCTCAGGTTTACACCATGCATATAAATAAATTAATTTAATGTACATAATTATTCTCTAATGTTACTCCTACCTAATTATTTGAATGCTTCTGCTACGAGTTCGTTAAGCTCGCTTGCAATGTGTTTGTTAGACTCTGCTGAGTTATCAATGTTGTCCTCTCCGCTGGAGATGGATGTGGGTGTCCTTTGCGTTGTTTCATGGGGCTCAGAGTTTCCGTTGTCAACTTGTTTTTGCAAAAAATCATTAATAAGTTCGTCATAATTATTGGAATTTCTAGTGTGGGCGTGTTGCTCTTTAGCAGTTAATAGAGATGACCCACTGGAAGTGCCCATTTCATCTTCTGTATTTGCTTTATCTAATAACTGCAATTGCTCTTTCATCGTATCGCTCTTGGGTCTAGAAACCGTAGTTGGATTTTCGGAGGCATGATACTCAAGTTCACCAGTGACACCAGCTAAATAATCAGGCAATTCCATCTTACGCCTAAGGTAGAAATACTTCCAGTTACGGGCCTTATCCTTCAATTGAAGTGTAGTTCTATTCTTCAGAACCTCGTTTATTGACCCTCCAGGACCATATAAACCCAAAATAGAAGACCATTGAGTTCCCTTTTTCTTCAAACCTTCAATTAACGTATCTTCCTCTTCTTTGGACCACGTTCTTCTATACAGCAATGGTTTCTTTTTGGCTTGTTTTGGTCTTTGTGTAGTCTCATAGAAATTTTTGTAAAACTCTAGTTCCTTGGCCATCTCATTCTGAGAATCATTGCTCTCATTTGATGAACCGCTTAGCTTTATCCTCTTAATAGACTTACCCGAATCATATTCTGTTGAAGATGATCTTTTGAACGCCTCCAATTCAGTCTTCATTTTACCATTGGAGCCCCAAATCAAAAATCCGACATTTTTAGAGACGTACTCCAACAAGTCATTCAAAAATCTAACCCACTCATACGTTTCAACTAATGAACTCTCGGATGTAGACTTGAGTAAGTTCATTTTTCTGTGATCGCATCTACTCAAGAAATCAAGCTCAGTTGGCGTAAAGAACATTGAATTTCTTGAAATTGTAGTTTTGCTCGGATCAAAGTCTGAGTTTTTACGACGATAAAGAATCTCGTCCAAATTATCGGGGAAAAGATCATTCAAAATTTCCTCTTTGGAAATATTCTTTCTAATTGTACCATCTATATTTCTTGAGCCCTCATTGTTGAGTTCAATCGCCGATATGAAAGCCTGCGTTTTCAAGTCTAGATACAAAATGGCATGTGATTTCAAGAACTTAGTTGATATCTGAGGCCTTGATGATGATCGAAAGAAATTTTCTCTCATATTGGCTTCTAAAGATGTAATTTTGTCAGATAGTTCGGACATCGATTGCGCTTGGTCAAGATTTTGGGGTGGACAAAAAACATCCAGGAATGCTTCATTCAAAAAAAAGAAACCTAAGTCAATTAAGCCTAAGGTTGCAATGAGAAAGGTTGCAAGATTGACTTTACGTAAAGTGCTTTCAATTGTATCTTCTTTGCCTTTGAGAAATGATGGGGCATCTTTGCCAAATTTCCATAATCCATTAGTTGCGTTTTCAACTGTAAAAAATGGGTTCTCATCTGAATTGTATATTTTCTTGGTTGTCTCAAACATATTCACCAAATTCGAAAAAGCAATACCGGAGTAAGAGTTATCTGAGTTGGCTACAATTTCCATAATTCTTTCATATGGGCCCTGTGCTATTATTCTCAATATCTGTGTTGCTAAATTGTCAATAACAGGCAATGTGTGGATCAGTAACTGTACATTAAATGGTAAATGCGCTGGAGTTTGGAGTGATAATGGTAATGCTGATAATTGAATCCGCACCAATGACGTGAAGTCCTCTCTTGTTTCTGAGGTTTCTTGTACCACCATTTTATTATACTTGTCTAATACTGATGTTGAGCTATTGAATAATTCTGAATCTGCTGGAATTGATAACCCATTGTATGTATCAAAATTTGACTTCTCAGCAGCATCACTTTTCTTCTCTTTAGACAAAAGCTCTGTTTTTAGTATACTCATATCTAACTCTTCATTCTTGGTTTCTTCCAAAACCTTTCTCTTGATAGCCTTGATCACATCATTATCGTCGTCAGAATCATGGGTCTCATTGTCATTATATACTGAGCTACCACGTACATCTCCCAGATTTTTCTCCCCAATTTCTTTCAATTGCTTGTCTGTTTTTCCCTCCTCCTGTTGTCGTTCGCTTTGGTCTTTCGGCTCATGCTTTCCTTTTTGTTCCTGGTCCTGTTGGTGCTCTTGCTCGTTCTTTTGTCGATGCTCCTCTATAACTTTTTGAAAATGTAACTGTAACTCTTCATCATCCATATGATCATATACATCTCCCTCTGTGTCGTTCAAATGTACTTCCAAATCTTTTGGTAGCTCCAACTGATTACTGCTTTCCGAATTATGGTCATGTTTACCAATTGAATGTGAGGATGCCGCAGCGGCTGCTACCTGTGCAACAGCAGCTGCCACTGCATCACTGTCAGTTTTGGACAATTCTTCAGCAAGCTCTCCGGAGGCAGTAATCTGGCTGGCCACATTTTCTAAGGTCTCCTTGAGTATTTTCTCATCGTCTTCTTGATCTTGTTTATTTAAATCGTATGCATCTACTCTGCTCGGTATCTGCTGTTCGTCTCCAGGCATAGTTTTTCGCTCTGAAGAAGATGTATTTAATTGTGTACCAGACATCGCTTGGTCTTTATCGGCTAGTAGGCTGTTTCTTAAACTGTAATCACCACTAACATACCCGGTCTAATCTTATCTATAACTAAAATTTTAGCAAAATCAAAACACAAAGTTTCAAAAAGACTATCGACTTGTCAAAGGCGACTATCGACTCAATTTTTAAATCAACTAGATCCAATTATTCCAAAAACGGAAATATAATTAAGTGCGTCGAGCTCCTTTCGTGTCCGTGTCAGTGGTGTTTGAAGTTGAAGTTTTCATCTGCATCTATCTAGTGCTTCTTTTCATTTCAAATACATAAAGCCAACTCCCCTATTCACTTTTACACTACTAGATATTTTTGACAGTAATCTAGCTTTTCGTGAATTATCGTTGCGATGTCGTTTGAAAGACCAAGTATTTATAGTACAGCAGTGCTTCCTGGTGAAGCCAGCACTGAAGATGAGTTTAGTGAAGTTATTAAAGCCTTCAGAAGATTCATCTTGGAATTCAGAATTGACAATCAGTTCATATACAGAGATCAATTGAGAGAAAACATTTTGGTTAGACAGTACCAATTAACTGTTCAAAATACTCATTTGATTAGCTATCATGACGAATTGAATAAAAAATTAATGGATGATCCATCAGAGATCATTCCATTATTTGAACAGGCGATTACTGAAATTGCAAGAAGGATGATTTACATCTCAAACGAAGACGTTCCTGCAAATTTTCCAACTTGTCAGTTGATTTTAAGCTCAACTGATAACAAAATCTCAATCAGAAATTTGGATGCAGATCATATCTCTAAGATAGTCAAGGTGTCAGGTATCATCATATCTGCTTCAACATTAAACTCAAAGGCTACAGATGTAAGCTTGATCTGTAGAAACTGTAGACATACCATGAAAATGAAGCTGCCATCTAGTTTTGGTGCTCCGCAGTTTCCTAAAAATTGTCAAGCTGCTCCTCAACCAAATGGGGAAAAAACTCAATGTCCTCCAGATCCATATCTAATTGTTCACGATAAATCGACTTTCATTGATCAACAAGTTTTGAAATTACAAGAAACTCCTGACATGGTTCCAATTGGAGAAATGCCAAGGCACATATTGCTGAACGTTGATAGATATCTTTGTAATAGAGTTATTCCTGGTACAAGATGTGATATAGTGGGTATTTACTCCATTTATCAATCAAAGGTCAAAGCCAGTGGAAGTAGTACCAATAATGTAGCTATCAGAAACCCATATATGAGGGTTTTAGGTATTCAAACTGATAGAGATTTTGACAACGGTACAAGCTCTATTGTTTTTACTGAAGAGGAAGAAGAGGAGTTCATGAACTTGTCAAGATCAGAGAATCTATACGAAAGATTTAGTCAATCCATTGCTCCTTCTATTTACGGAAATGCTGATATTAAAAAGGCCATAACATGTTTATTGATGGGTGGCTCAAAGAAATTATTACCAGATGGCATGAGACTAAGAGGTGACATTAATGTCTTGTTACTGGGAGACCCTGGTACGGCTAAATCTCAATTATTGAAGTTCGTTGAAAAAGTTTCACCCATTTCGATTTATACCTCCGGTAAGGGTTCTTCAGCTGCTGGTCTGACTGCTTCTGTTCAAAGAGATCCGCAAACTAGAGATTTCTACTTGGAAGGTGGTGCGATGGTGTTAGCTGATGGCGGTGTTGTTTGTATTGATGAATTTGACAAAATGAGAGACGAGGACAGAGTTGCTATCCATGAAGCTATGGAGCAGCAAACTATTTCTATCGCCAAGGCTGGTATTACTACTGTCTTGAACTCTAGAACTTCAGTTTTAGCAGCTGCCAATCCAATTTTTGGTAGATATGATGATATGAAATCTCCAGGAGAAAATATTGACTTTCAAACTACTATTTTGTCTAGATTTGATATGATTTTCATTGTTAAAGATGAACACAATGCAGCTCGTGATATGTCTATTGCGCACCACGTTATGAACGTTCACACTAACGGTGGTGCCGCAAATGAAGATCAAATTGAAGGTGAGATCCCAATTGACAAAATGAAGAGATACATTCAATATTGTAAGACTAAGTGTGCCCCTAGATTATCCCTTGAAGCTAGTGAAGCTTTGAGTTCTCATTTTGTCAGAATTAGAAAGGAGCTGAAGCAAAGAGAAGCTAACTCGACTGAAAGGTCTTCTATTCCAATTACTGTTCGTCAACTAGAAGCCATTATCAGAATTACAGAATCCTTAGCTAAGTTGGAATTAGCTCCCGTTGCCACTGAAAGACACGTTGATGAGGCAATGAGACTATTCACTGCTTCCACAATGGATGCCGTTAATGAAGGCAATGCCGATAATGCCAAAATTACCGAGGAAGTGCATAGGATTGAAGACGAAATCAAGAAAAGATTACCTATTGGTTGGTCCACTAGTTACAACACTTTGAGAAGGCAATTTGTAGAAAGAGGTAGCTATAGCTTAATGGCTCTTGAAAAAACATTAAATATTTTGGAAAGAAGAGAATGTATTCAATTCAGGCATCAAAGATCTAACATTTTTAGAATCGGAGTTTGATTTATTATTTCTCATTTTTTATCTTTGTTTCATGTTTGGTGTTATCGCTTCTGTTTTGGGTCTTTTTTTTTACATTTAGTCGAAATTTTAAATTTTTTGTTTGTATTACACTATTTGACTTGATTTTTATCTAAATAATTTTAGCTTATTTAACCTGGTATTTCTTTCAAACTATACAATGGAACCCTCCTCTTCCTTTTGCAATTCCATCCTTAACAATTTTGGAAATTTCCACAGGATCTGAAGTAATCTTAGTAAAATTCTCATACCCATTATCAGTGATAAGAATATCATCTTCAATTCTAACACCACCAACGTACATATAACTATCCAAGATCTCTTTATTTATGAACTTTACTTGGTCCGGAGTTTTGAAAGCAGACTCTAATAAAAATGGTGAAAAGTAAATTCCAGGTTCATCCGTGACAACCATATTTTTTTGTAAGTCTCTTCTAAGTCTCAAATATCGCAACAGTGGGTTTGGGTCATTATAATTAGCACGGCCGCCAGTATCGTGGGTATCCATACCCAATAAATGACCAAGACCATGCGGAAAGAAACAGGCAGTCACCCCACTATTAAAAATCTCTTCTTTGCTGTATTTGTCATAAAATAAACCTAATTGGAGAAAATGATCAATAAGTACTTTGTGCGCCAAAATATGCAATGACTCCCAGCTCACTCCTGGTCTAATCATTTTCATTGTTTGAGTTTGCATATCCAAAACAGCATTGTATATGTTCAAGTGTTCTTTAGTCCAATCACCGTTAATGGGAAAACAACGAGTGACATCACTTGCATAACACTCCCATTCAGCACCAGCGTCAATCAAAACTGATTCTTTTCCCGCCATAGAGCCATCATTTTTTACATAATGTAAGGTACCACAGCTTGGACCAGAACAACAAATAGGGTCGTAACTTTGAAACTTGGATCCTTGTCTTATAGAATGATAAACAAATTCAGCGTGTATATGACCTTCGTTGGTTTCGATAGGTAGCGCTGACATGACTGCAAAATGTGAGTTATCCGTAATCTTAGAAGCATAGCGCATCAACGCTAACTCGTAGTCATCCTTAATCATCCTAGCCTCGTCTAAAGCATAAAAAAAGTCTTTGTCTCCAGTCACAACTAACTTAGCAAAGTCTTTCGAGCTGTACTCTTCTGTGTCTGTTGAATATATGGTACAGCCAGATAACTTTTTTAGCTCCTGAGAGATTTCATTGGCGTAGAGAACCTCGTCTACGTCAAACTTTGCCTTGGCTTCGTCAATGCTCAGAGGCAGTCCACTCCACATAACATCGTCATAGTCGATCTCGGGTAAAAATAAAATTAGTTTGTCTTCACCTAGTAAGTATAAAACAAAAGCTCCGCTTATTTGATTAACTCCAGTTAAGTAATGAAAGTATCTGTTTTGTCTTAATTGAGCGGTTTGATCACAATATGGGTAGAGCTTTAAAGAAGCACCTGCTATAAAAAAAGCACTGGTCTCTCTTAACGATTCACCTTTTGCTCCTAAAAAGTGTTTAGCCACCCGCAATGCGTGCTCTTTGGCAGGATATTTAATGCCTTTGATTTCAGATGGGCCTTCCTCCATTATAACTTTTGACAGCTGTGTGTATTCTATACTATTAATTTAGCATTAAGAACTCAAGATATTGTTAAGGATTAAACGTAAAAGAGTTCAACAAAAAGAAGCCTTATCGCTTTAACTTTCCTACCAATTTTTTACTGACGTAAGCGAGTGTTTTTTTTATACATGCTTAATTTCCTTAGGGTAGTAAGAACTGAAGTGCTACTTGGTCAGTAAAAGTTTTATCAAATAGATCAGAATAGCTTGTAATTCCCAAGTTGTCATACCGAGAGCATTGAGTTATGACCACTGGCTCAGAAGAAAGGCCAATCAAAAGGCAAAAGATAGAAGATCCAATAAATTTGGAAGTTGATTCAAGTGACTATGAGGAAGATTCTCTTGATGTATCTAATAAGCTAGTTGGGGAAGTGTATTTGGAGACAATTAATCGTAAAGTTCTTGATTTTGATTTTGAGAAGAGATGCAGTGTTTCTCTTTCTACCATGAACGTATACGGGTGTTTGGTTTGTGGTAAATATTATCAAGGACGTAACAAATCTTCATATGCTTTCTTACATTCAATCAATGAAGATCATCATATTTTTATAAATTTTACTACTTTGAAGTTCTATATCTTACCTGAAAATCATGAACTGGACAAGGCAGCTTCTGATAAACTATCAGATATAAAAGAGTTGGCGTTTCCCTCTTTTAGTTCAAGTGATATAGCTAAGCTCGATGTCAATACATTTGAATCGACTTGTCTAACTGGAAAAAAGTACAAAAGAGGGTTTATCGGAATGAACAACGTCAAAGCTAACGACTATTCAAATGTGGTACTGCAAGCGGTAAGCCACATACCACCCATAAGAAATTTTATGATCAAGAACACTTTGAAATATTCTGCTTCTCATTTATTTTTCAAGATAGCAATTTTAATTAGAAAAGTATGGTCAAACGCATTATTCAAACCGCATATTTCTTCTCACGAATTGATGCAGTATATCTCACATAAATCCAAGGACAATTTTACCTTACATGCACAAAAAGACCCTAAGAACTTTTTGATGTGGTTGCTGAATAAGTTAAATGCTGAGTTAATGAAGTTCAATGAAAATCTCATATCGGAAACATGTCAAGGGACATTACTTGGCAATAATGGCACAGAGATCAAGTTTTGGTTGCTCAGCTTGAGCCTACCGGAAATAACATTGTTTAAAGATGGTTCTGCGGATGTTAATGATATACCTCAGGTGAACCTAAAAGATTTAATTGACACGAAACTCAAATCATTCAAAAGGGTGAGCCATTGGCCCTCAATTTTGTTTTTACACATTGATAGGCTGACAAATAACAAAATTGAAGGTGTCTCAGGAAGCGATAGAAACCCTACAATTGTGAAATTTCCCACTGATCTAGAATTACAACTGGACAATACGAAATATAGGTTGATATCTAATATTGTTTATGAAGTGGAATCAGTAAGTGAACGGGATGAATCCAGAAGACACTATAAAGTACAACTTTATGACAATTCGATAGATCAATGGTTTGAGATAAATGATTTGAGCGTCAATGCTATAGGAAAAGAACTAATGTTTATCAATGAAACACACTTACAAATATGGGAAAAAACTTAACGAAAACCAGGTTTATTTTTACTTAATAGTTAGTTTATAGAGGTTGTTAAAACTTATGTATTTATATCATGACGAAAAGAAATTACTGTATGACCAATCTGTTGACATTACCGGATAGTATAGATACAGTGTTTTCTTCTATCAAGTCTTCGGAGGTGGCAGCCAAATGTTTTTTAGGATCTTGTTTACCAACGTATCTGGTCTTTAATTCTTCGGGGGATAACTCCTTCTCTTCTTGAATTCTTGTAACATACTGTTCTGCGATTTTCACCATCTTCTTAGTTTGTTCAGAATTGTGTCTCTCTTTTTCTTCATAATCATTCATTTTTAAGCCTGACTGCCATTCCTTCTTATGTAAGTTCAAAAGCATATCTGTTTCTTTTGGTGTCTTTCTGTAATCAATATTGAGTGAGTAATAACTTCTGTTTAAACCATGGATCAAAGCCTGTATAGATGGTTTGTTTAAATGACCAACGTTGGAAGTTGTTTGCCTTGGTTCTTGACCAAGCATTAAAGTTTGAGGGGAAATAGATCTGAATGCATCAATGACTACTTTACCTTTGACAGATTGAATTGGATCTATAACCACAGCAACAGATCTTGGATTCAACTGCTCAAATGATTGTTGTGTATTCACATCAACGGATGAAAGCCAACATCCAAAACCTGGGTGTGAATGGTACCAGCCAACGACCATTTCGTCACGTCCTGTCTGTCTTAACATATCCATCATCTTAGTCTGAAAAACATCATCCACTGCCTCAACTGAAACACCAGTACCAGACTGAGGCATGGCAAACACATCAACAACATGAATTGTGAATTCATCAACAAACTCACCAAGCATCAAACCCATGACTTCCATCGGAACACCAGCTCTACCATGCTTAAGCATTTTAAGTAATGCCAATGATGAAATATATACTGTCTCTGCGTTATCTATAGGTTGAGCATCTGCTTGAGCTTGTGAGCCGAGTCCAGACACTCTACCTCCAAGCAAACTTTGCAATCTCTCCATTATGTGTATTATATATGCTTAATTGATGGCTAGAATTGTAGAATACGTTCACTGTTACCTGGTATAGCAGCCTGGCCATTGAGCCTGCTTGTATACACTTCTTACGTACTTACACTTGCCCCCATCTCTTGCCACTCGTTACTGGGCACATCGACACTTCTCAGTGCACAGAAAAAAAAAGACGCGTCGAAAAATACTGCAGCGTCTATCAGATAATAAGATTTATCATTGCATAGAAGTAAACATATGCTGCCTGCTTTAGAGTATGTTTAAAGAAAAAGCAAACAAAACAATTGATTATCTGGAACTAATCGGCATATATACAAGGTAGCATCAGTTATATTGGACATTTAAAAGATTTGCACGAAAACCGCAGCCTTATTTTGTGTAAGTGGAATTCTGTTAAAGATTAGTCAGTCTATAAACTACTATATTCTTTACCCCAGAACAAAATGGCTGATACGGTAAATTCTTCTGAAAGTGATAGACTTTTGCCTTCAACAGGGGAAGGCACTGAGAATATATCCACCACTGACGATACATATAAGCCTTCTGATAGTGAGACTAATGATTTTACTACTTTGCTTGAAAGGTTAGCTGATGATAATGGAATTGAAAGATTGAAGAAAATAGTCGAACCATTTACTACAAAATGGGAAATATTTGGGTGGTGTCTCTACGCATGGGCAGCTGAGCCTTTCGTTGTTACCGGAATGAGTAGTTTTGTTCCTTTGTTTCTTAATGAAATAGCACTGGAGAATGGTGTGCTTAATTCAGATAAGCTTACATCTTGTGTAAGATTCAAAGATCCTGATATTAACCCCCCTCCGTCACCGATGCCGCCTCCTTTCAATGACACAACAAACGCTTTAGGGGAACCTATAGATCCATGTGTACTACCATTCAAATTTCTTGGAAGAACAAGTTATATGGATACTTCCTCTTATGTGATGTTCACATATGCTGTATCTGTATTTTTTCAAACCATTTTAGTGATTTTGATGTCTGGTGCAGCAGACCGTGGTTCTCACCGTAAAAGTTTGCTACTTGGCTTTGGTGTTTTTGGAGCATTGACTACGATGTGTTTCTACTTCGTGGGTCAAGAGAGCTATTATTTTGCTAGTTTGTTGTCTATCTTAGCCAACTGTGGATTTGGGGGTGTGAGTGTATGTGGTAATGCAATATTAGCTGTACTGGCAAACAATCATGAAAAAGTGCAAACATACAAATATGAGCCAGTAGAAAATACGGCGGAAAGACCAAATATTAGCAGTGATGGACAAATCCCTATTGATTCTGAACTTAGTCGAGAAGAGTCTAAAAGAGAAGAAGAAGGAAGAATAAAAGTTAAAAGTACTATTTCTTCAAAAATAAGTGGTTCAGGTGCTGGTGTAGGATATCTTTCAGCATTCATTGTACAAATCCTAGCATTGGCTATTTCATTTTATTTCAAGAAAAGAAATGAAAATACTCATGTGAAAAACCCATCGAAATTATTTCCAATGCAATTTGTAATATCCTTTGTTGGATTGTGGTGGCTATTGTTTCAAATTCCAATTGTTTTCTTATTAAAGTCCAGAAGTGCCCCTCCCTTGAGGCTGAAAAATGCTGTAAGACCTTTAGCGCAAGAATATGCTGGAAATCAAATTACTTTTTACAAGAAAATGGCAAAGTATCAATTTAGGCTTCTCTTTGCTTATATATCTCATGGTATCAAAACATTAATACAGGCATTCAAAAAAGTAAGACAGCTTCGAGATATTTCGTTTTTCCTAATTGGTTGGTTCTTAGTCTCTGATTCATTAACTACTATAAACTCGACAGCAATTTTATTTGCAAAGACAGAACTAAAAATGTCACTCATTGAAGCATCTATAATAGGATTATTAACTATGCCTGCTGCTGCAATTGGATCCATAATAATTCCTAATGTGGTTCAACCCGCTCTGAAGCTTACGTTGAAACAATCAATGATTTTTATTGTAATATGGGCAATAGTTATCCCATTATATGGTATTTTAGGTATGTTTATACATTCCATTGGATTACATCATTCCTCTGAAATGTATCTTTTAGCGGTTTGGTATGGTTTTGCATTGGGTGGAATTGCGACATTGGCTAGATCTATGTACTCTTTATTGATCCCTAAAAATGAAGAGACTGTTTTCTTTGCTTTGTTTAGTATCACAGATAAAGGTTCCTCTATTTTAAGTCCTGTTATAAATGGGTTGATAGTTAATGAAAGCCATGATTTGAGAAACGCGTTTTGGTTTATTATGGGGTTGTTGATTTTGAGTTTACCTGTTTTTTACTTTGGTGTTGACCTTGAAAGAGGAATTAAAGAGGCTAATGAGTTAGAAGTTTCTAGTTTAAATGACGATTAAGGGATGGCTTGGTTATGTAAAAAACAACCATTATGTAAATTTATGAAAAATAATAAAAGTATCTAAATAAAAATGGAAATTATCGTGATTTGGATGGATAACGAGTGAACAGACTTGACTAAAGATTTTTTCAAAAAAAAAAACCAGGCCATGGTTATTGAGATGACCAGATTTGAACTGTGGTATCATCTCCACAACTAGCCCACTCAGTCTTAGAGCTAGGATTCCAATCAACAGAATTCACTAAACCTCTATGTGCTTTTACAGAATCTATCAAATTACCGAATCTTCTGTCCCATATGTAACAATTACCATCAGTAGACCCACAAATAACTAAATCTTTAGTCAATGCACTTCTAACAACATATTGGGTTTGTTTTTGGCCATAATACTTTTGGACTAAATATGGCTTATTTTCAACATTCCATAGTTGCAAAGAATCAGAAGACACGTTGATTAAACAATGATATGGATCATCTGGACACACGCTTAACGACGTTAGTTTTTTACCTATTTGAACTGAATTTATTAATGGGAAAGAATCTGATGTCAAATCATACACCATTAATTCATGAGAATGGGTAATTATTAACAGTTTTTTGCCGTCTGGAGTCACTTTCAAATCATCTACTCTGACTGGTATTTCAAAATCATGGATTAAAGTTCCATCTAAGTCAAATATAGCAAGCTTTTTGTCTGGTGAGCCAGCTACAAATGCCTCCACAACTCTATTCAAACCAGGAAACGTTAAAGGAAGTAAAAACTCGATTGACCAAAATCTAACATTACCAGCTGAATCTATCTTTAATGTAGATAGTTCCTGTCCAGAAGCTACATCCCAAACTTTTATCGATAAGTCCATCGAAGTAGAAATTAATTTAGAATCATCAGTAGAAAATGAGCAATACATGACAGCTTTATTGTGACTCTTCAATGTATGCAAGACTTTATACTTATCCTCTGTATCATAAATAATAATATTTCCGTCCCTTGAGGTACTTGCTAAATACTTACCAGTGTTTGAATATTTGACAAACCAACATTCCTCTTCATGCTGAGTTAAAACCTTGAAAACTCTTTTGGGAAATAGGCTTTCTGGAGTATATATATCATTGAATAAAGAATATTTTTTTTCTTCTCTTGTAGAACTATTTGTATTATTTTCTGGATCTATATCTGATAAATGGTATGGGTCTTTGATAGCTTGAAATGATAATGCTTGTTTGACCAAAGTTAATAGTCTGTTTGGTGGTATGAAATTAGGAGAATTGATTATATCTGAGATCTCAGCTAACAACGCACTAGAAGAAAATTCATAAGTAAAATTCATATCAGCAGGTAAATATCGTAACTGTTTCAGTATTTTTTTATCCCCCGGGTTAACTAATAAAGAGGATAACAATAGTAACTTTGATGACATGGGACTTGGAATCGAAATCTTCGTTCTTATTAAATCTAGGGCTTTTTGTTGTTCCTTGTCAATTATTAAGTAATCTAAATATAACTGCTTCACTATAACAACCTGTACTTTTTGCTTTTCAAGTTTATCTAAAAAGGTTAAATTTTTTATGTTTTCCATAGCTTCAAGGTACTTATGCTCTTTAATCAATTGAACAAATTCCGCTGTATTTGGGTCATTGTATAATGGCAAATCCAATTCTTTACTTAGTTGTTCAGATACAGAATTAAGACCAAGCTCTTGTAAATACTGTATTACCAGTCTTACTAGTTGCTTGTTATCTATTTGATTTGAATTGAATGGATTGGATATAACCTGATCAAAAGATATCGAGTTACTGTTGCCAGTAGTACTGAGTGAGGTGCCGAGATTAGATGGCACCTCCTGTTTATCATTAGATTTTGATTTTTTGATGGCCATTGTAAACTCAAATCTCTATATAGTGTGAATTCAATGAGTGGGTCGAGTAAAAAACAGGACAATTGTTCAGACTTTTTGGTGTACGCTGGTGATATTATGTTTCAACTGGCTTTCACTTGTCTTGTCTTGTCATGTCTTGAAGCCTCGTATAACAATATCCTTTTGCCTATCTAATTAAAATATCTTGTCTTATCTCTCGCAGGATAGTTAGTATAGACTCACTTGCCACATTCTGTGGCGGGTGTTACAATAGTGTGGGGAAGCAAAAAAATGTTTGGTGCACAGGTGTAATTTTTCTTTACTGCGCAGCTTTGATGTTACTCGATTAAGTAGCAGCGGAGTGGCGATGACGGCGTTTTTGGCGCTGCCACTGCAGACAATAATAGGCCATAGACCAGACCAGACCAGACCAGACCAGACTGACAGCCCAGGCACACTTAGCGGTGCCATGGTCTCGTATCTACGTCATACGTGTGTGTGTCTGTCTCCAGCTCATGTATGTTTTATTTGTCTATTTTTACCTACAGCTGCTGTCTGCTTGTTATAGTCCCGCCCAAAGTCACTACGGGATTTCAAACGTGGTATTTCGGCTATAGCTTGAAAGGTACTACTCACTCTTGCTGGGTTTACTCCCCAGATTAGAAAAAAACAAACGTATTTTAGATATAGATGTAGAAGATAAGACCGGCCATAGCTTTGCATTTGTGTTTGTGTATGGCATACTATTCTCGTATAAAAGTACAGAAAAATTGGAGTACTTATCCATTTCTGTACATTTTAAACCATTGATTAAGTAAACTAACTGGCATACAGAAAGCAGCATATATCTATCTCCACACTGCTGCTTTCCTGCCCAAATGCTGCCTTACTAATTTCTCTCTCCATACAATTTAGTGAAGCTCGGCAAGAAAGCGAAAAAAAAACAAAAAGCAGAGCAAAAAGAGCTGCATAGATTTTTGATTGACTCCATCTTGCCTGTTCATAGTCAGTAGGTAAAGGATTTCCCGGTTTTTATGTATCTGTACTATACCTAAAGGACTTTATAAACCATAGATTTGTTTTTTTCCATTGGTTCTTCTTAGCATAGCTTTCAATATTCTCCTATTTCCGTGCTTTTACTCCTGGTTTTTGTGTCTCTTGTCATCTCATTTAGAAAAAGGTAGAGAGGGGCCTTTCCTATTCAATTATTAAACCAATCTAAAGTTTTGTCTTTCCCTTCCAGACATGGTTGGCCTCAAAAAGAAAGAGCTTTCGTCTACAGAGGTAGAACATCATGACTCAAAGACCAAGAAATTTTTCAAAAAACTAGGCAGCAGTAGTAGCAATATTGGTTCAAAACAAGTGGAGACGAAAAGCAAGGCTGTTAATATTCCAATTCCAACTCCTTCTCCAAAAGCCAATACTGAAGTTTCTATACCTCGTTCTCTCCCTATGACGCCAGCTCTTAATTCTAAATCTTCAACCAATTCACAATCTACTACCCGTAGTTCTCACTCACTTTTTAAACATTTCAAAAAATCCAGCTCGACTGATGATATTTTAGACACTAAGAAGACAGAAAGACCGCCTAATGCTGCAATTGGTCGTAACTTAGCAGGTGTTAATGATATGCTAGGTATTTCTGGAAATGTGATTGCATCTCCAAGAGAAAGGCAACAAAAACATCAACAACCTCGTCCAGTACCCCCACCAATCAATAGTCACCAAGTTAATGGAGAGAAGAACGAAAAGAGTGCACCATCTACTCCTGAGAGCCGTCCACCTTTAAGAATAGGACTACCTTCAATCGATGACGTTCCAAAACCTAATCCAAAGAAACTGGAGTATAATCCATATGGTATGAACAGTACACTCTCGGTGTCTCAAAGGCTGAATTCAGAGGTTGCATTGTCAAGTGAAGAAACTAACGTGCTGCCTTTTCCATTAGAAGATCCTAATGATCATTTACCAGAAGAATTCAAGCAACAAAACACCGATTTGCTGAAAGAATATGAATTTGATGATGTTTCTTCAATAGGTGCTGGTGCATCTGCTTCCGTTAAGAAAATTCATAGGATAAATAGACCGAAAGAAGTGTATGCGTTGAAAAAGTTTTTGTTATTCAAAAATGAAAAACCTGATGAATTCTATGAAAGATCTTCTAAAGAATATATGATCCACAAAAACTTATCCAAAGGTGTTCATGTAGTTGACTGTCTTGGACTAATTAAAATTCCTCATCAACAGAATTTAACAAGAGGCTGGGGTTTTGTACTGGAGTGTTGTAAAATGGACCTTTTCACATTGATTAATAAAAAAGGCTGGAGATTCACTTCATTACAAGAAAAACTTTGCATATTCAAACAAACAATGTATGGTGTCAAATTTATACATGAGTGTGGCATTGTTCATAGAGATTTGAAACCGGAAAATATTTTACTTACGGCCAATGGGGTTGTCAAAATTACTGATTTTGGTGTCAGTGAGTATGCTCATAACATACCTGGTGATTTCAATAGCGGATTGAAACCTGCTGTTGCATTAGTAGGATCACCTCCATATACACCACCAGAAGTTTGTTCTTTACAAGGAATTCCACCACAAAGAAGGACTCCATATAATCCTTTCAAGATGGACTTGTGGTCTTCTGGTATGATTTTATTTGTGATCTTTTATATGAACATACCTTTTGTCGAAGCTCATCCCAAACGTTGTCAACAATATAGAGAATATGAACAAGGATACGGAAATTACATGACTAAAAACCCGCATTTCCGTAAAAATGACTATTCTAGAGGTGCACCTGGTGTTGACTATAAATTTGCAAGAGAATTTCCCGCTGGTGGTATAGCTAGAATAGCATGGAGATTATGTGACCCTATGGTATCAACTAGATACACGTTATATGATTTATTCAACGATCCAGCATTTCAATCCATCGAGATGTGTATTGATGAAAATGAATATGAGTGTAATTTCTATCATCATCAAGAGCATAAAGACCACACTGACAAATTCCATGGTAAAGTGGAATATGGTTCTGATCTTGAAATCTTGGCTACTCCAGGATCTTCAGGATCAAAATTCTCGAGACAATCAAGTTTTGCATCATTATATTCAAATAACTATCCAAAGAAACCAAATAGTACTCTCAATGGATCGACAGCATCCATCCCTAAGGTTAAATCAATGCTCGGTGTAGTGGCTGCAGGTGATTTACCAACTCATGAAACGATGGAAAGAACAAAAAAAAGGGGCTCAGGTTCATCCGAGTCAACTACAGCTACTACAGGAACAAAAGTGACAAGCCATATAGGTTCTATACCGAAACCAAGTGCTAGACAAGTGCATTCGAGCTCAATATCTAACGGTAGCATGTTCTCGGTGGGGATGGGTCCATCTAGCTCTATGAATTCGACTGATTCTTTGAATGGCATAAATAGTAATGACATCAATGGAAATGAAGCAAATGGCATAAATCCTGCTAATGGAGAATCTTTGGGCCCTTTGTCTGAAAAAGCAGAATGTGATGATTCAGAAAGCACATCACTAATAATAGAAGCAAAACCAACAGTCCCTATTAATGGCCAGTCAGTGACCCCTCCGCAATCGAATGGAAATGGTGGTGCTGATTTACGTCCTGGTTTAAATACAAAGGAGTCCACAGTGTCTTTAGATTGTTTGTGTACTCTTGATGGTTTAAAACCTATCAAGCTTGGAGCCAGCAATACCAATGAAGTTATTCCTACTGATATCATCACGAAGTGCAGTCAGTGTAAGATCAAACCCCACCATCATTTCGAGATTGTTGATAGTTATAGATAGGTATTGTTGCGTTCTTATTTTTTAATTATCGTTATTTTCTTCTAGAGTGTACTTTTAATTTTATGTGCTATTTATTTTATGTATGATTGTGAGTGCCTTTTTTAAATCTAAGTAGACTTTAATTCAACTCTTTTATCGCCACATATAGACCGTTAAAATATTCATGTCATGGCTTCCATTCATTTATTACTTATGAAGTACATAAAAACTAAACATGTTCCATAAAAACATTTAATCTGATCAAGAAATTATAATACTAGCTTCATTATACATTTTATATACTTATTTCTCTTCTTCAGTTACTTCTTCTTTGGCTTCTTCGGCTTCCTCTTCTTCGTCATCTAAACCACTACTTTCTTCTTCAGAAGCAGCAGATTGTGCATTCTTCATCATAGAAGCAAAGTCTGGCATGCCACCAGCACCACCTGCTCCACCTGCTCCTCCCATCAAGGCTGAAAGATCGGGCATACCGCCAGCACCGCCTGCTCCTCCCATCATAGAAGCAAAATCAGGCATACCTCCTGCACCTCCTGCACCTCCGGCACCTCCCATTAAAGAGGCAAGATCCATGTTGTTACCCATACCATTCAATTGATTGAGATCTTCATTGTCAACATTGTCTTCTTGTTCATCTTGTTCATCTTCATCTACCCATTTATCAAAGTCTGTATGTAAGTAATGTAACTTTACTTTCTCTTTGGTCAATCTTGGCCAATAATCAGTGCCCAAATTCTTCTTAAAAAGCACGAAAAAAATCTTGGCTCCTGTTGTGGAATATTTAGATTTTTCTGTGTCAATTTCATCATAAAAATCAATATTTAAATCATAGGATTTTTCTTCATTTGATCCAGTGAATTTTAAACTGGTTGGAGTCAGCTTAATATCTGGCTTCTCGACATCAGAGACTTTTATGGTCAAATAAATGATGTTCTTAGATTCATCAGTTTCGCTCGATCTTTGAGCCCATAATACTAATTAAGGAGTTAGTAAATCTCTTCAAAACGAAAATAGATGACAAAAATAGATGTCTCACATCGATTTTTTCTTTATTGTGGGGCCTGACACAGGTCATCCACTCACAAAGAAAACGAAACTAGTATACATACCTTCAGGTGCAATAGCTGACATGATATAGTTGTGCTTAATCGTTAATACTAAGTGTATGATAATTGAGTATTACGCCAATACAATTGCAATGAATCAGTTGGTTGCTAACAAACAAATACTTCAAGGTTTTACATAGATCTCAATAAATATGACGATGCCCATCTTGTCCCTCACGCTTTTTCTCGCCATCAGAAATTGCCAGAAGGTTTGCCTTGCCAATGTGGGCATTCGGGCTGTGCTATCAATGATTTTTGTTAAAATTGTGATTTTAATTTTTTTTTAACTTGTATATATACATATTTCAGTACAAACTTCAAAACTATATAAAATAGCCACTTAAAAAGATAAATGTATCAAATGTTGAAATCAAATTGCTTTTTCAGAGCTTCAGCTTCTTCAATTAGACCAAATAACTTAGATCTTTGTTTGGCAGATGTTTTTGATGACTTTTCTTCCTTTCTCAATTCTTCTAATAATTCATGCACTATTTGTTTCTCTTTTAATATGACGCTTCTCTCATTAGAAGTAGCACCTACCGAAATATGTTGGATGTCCTTCATACCGTAATTGTAAATACTTCTCAAACCCAATAGAGCAGCTATAGTACACGCAATAAATGCAACGTAACCTACGAATGTAAAACCTTCCGGTAATGGTAAAGGTTGTAACTTTTCACCAGCGAGATCAAGCCAGTTCTTACCTGAGTTGCCAGCGGCATTGCCTTCAAAGATCGTGTTCGATTTCTTACAGCTGTTGAGATGGTCAGCTGGCAAGCCGCCCAACTTCTTCAATTGTTCTTGTAGTTCCAATGGTGATTCAATGAGTGTTAATGCTAAACCTTGCTCTAAATGGAAATCCAAGTGACAGTGGAAAAACCAGACACCAGGATTATCAGACTTAAAACGCAAGACTAAGTGACCGTTACCTGGAACAAACATAGTATCTCTTAATACTGGGTGTTCTGGAAGCTGTAACTTTGGATCTTCTGGGTCGTAGTGAACAGGATCATCAAACTCTTCGGACCTTACAATACCTTGAAACGAGTGGCCATGTAAATGAAACGGATGAGCATTGTCATCCTCATTATTAACAACAAGCTCAATAGTTTCCCCTGGGTTGATAATGTATGAGTTTGTATTAGATCCGTAAATCTTTATATTGGTAATATACTCCTCAGGTGACGAAAACACTGAGTATAATGTTGGAACTTCTGGTGCGACATAAGTATAATTGTTGAAAAAAGCGTAATTAACACCATCTCCCAAATTTTCCATATGCAAAATAACTTCAATTCTGTGATCTGGATCTGGTAATAGCTCCATGCCATTTGATGGCTGTAAATTGAAATCGTCAAATGGCTCATACGCTTCAATATCATAAAATGATTTTTGAGCCACAGGTAATGGCAGCTTTTCATCGTATGTCAAATAATTAATACTCGTAATTTCAAGATCATCTGGGACAGTATCTAACATTTTAGTATCGAAACTTGTAACAATACAGTAATTTTTGTTCACCTTGCCTGTTTTAGCCTTCAAAAGAATACTGACTCTTTGGCCAACAGTTATGTAAATCATGGATGCTTTTGCTGGCTTGACGTAAGTTCCATCTACTTCTACTATCTCAAATTCATGATCTTCAATGAAAAAATACTGTGATACCATAATACCGATATTAGCGATTCTTAATAAGTAGGTTTTATCTGTCTCAACGTTAACAGTAACATTTCTGGAGTCCATAAATAACATATTTTGAGGTATAGGTTCACTACCTGTTGGATTATAACGAGTCAGTTGCTTTTGAACCAGCACTTCACTTGGATCATGATACCAATCGCTGATAGAAATATGCAATTCTTCATCATAATTCAAACTATCTTCTATTTCCTTGTCATGGACAACAAACAGACCTCTAAGACCGTCACTGTATTGACTGCCACTGTGACTGTGATACCAGTAAGTACCAGACTGGTTTACTGTAAAATCGTAGAGAAAAGTCTCTCCTGCAGGTATTGGACATTGAGTAACCATTTGAGGACCATCCATCCATGACGATCCGTTTTGATATAATCCATGAAAATGTAATGAAGTCTCTGAGGTTTTCAAGCCATTGTGTAAGTAGAACTGTACTCTATCACCTTTGTTAATTTCTATAGTAGGTAATGGCCAACTACCGTTGAATGAAACAACTTGCCTTTCTTTCACACCATCAGGATTTGCCGTCACCCAGGTGGCACTGTAATGGAACACCTGAGTTTTTGCAGCTACCAAGTGCAATTTGACAAGCACCAAAAGCCAACTAAGTAAACCAAAAAAATACATTCTTTGCTATGGTGTCAAATCCTACGAAAGTTAAACTGTTATATTTGCCAACATAACTTCATAAATAATAGTTGTATGATATCTTCAAGGCCTCAAGTATATGATAGATTTTTTTAAAGCTCGATAAATCTAGTCAAAACGACTAAAACAGGTGGATTAATTGTTTTTTCTTTTTTTGTCTCTTTTGTTGAAAAGATTAATAGGACCATACAACATGCGGTTTATACTATGTGAAGCTCTAAGAAGGCAATTTAATCTGATGTAATATTTATGGTGAATGGCTGACGACATTTGACTTGGTTACAGACTGTCTTTTTAATCCCCGAGATGAAATCAACCTATTTTCTTAATCCTTTGTTTTATATATTGTCTTGATTTACAGTCCAACAGCTCTACAATTTTTTCTTAGCTAAAAGCTCAATTCTAAGGAGTAATACTATGACAGGTATTGGCGTAAACCTTCTTTTTAAAATATTTCACTATTATCTATGGCAAAGACTCAGAAAAATTTAAAACCAGACACGAAACTTAAAATTTAATTTCGTATTTTCCTTTGAAAAAAAAGAAAACACCCATTTTTGTTGTGAATTTTTTAACGGATTTCAAATTATTTTATACACAGCAAAGGTGCCTATTAAAAATCTTATGTTCCTTACTTATTTGTGTACTTTATTCATTAAATATATTCAAAAAGTCCATATTTTTTTTTAAAAAAAGCCGCACCGTTTTTTTTTTTTTAATCAAACTTATTTTATTAATATTTATTCTATTTAATATATAAAGAGTACGTCATTTCTTTCCTGCATTTATATATTGGGTAAATGGAATTATTAATAAAGTTTTTGTACATTGGGTCATTAGTGTGGTATTGTTGTGTGTTAGTTGATTAATAAAGGAGGAAAACCTATTAGGTAGAAAACCTTTTAGGTAAAAAACCC